>PVHX01017957.1:0-38506 GCA_004024805.1 Geosciurus inauris
CTGCCCTCCGCCTGCGGCCGCCCGTGCGGGGCGGGGCCGGGTGACGAGGCGCGCGGGCAGCGCGACCCGCCCCTCGCGCTGGCCGGCGGGCGGCGATGATGGGCGGCCATGGCCCGGGCGGGCGGCGGCGCGGCGGCCCCGGAGCGCGCGGCGGCGGCGCGGGCCGAGCCGGCGGCGCTGTCCCTGGAGGCGGTGCTGAAGGTGTACGAGCAGCCCATCAACGAGGAGCAGGCGTGGGCCGTGTGCTTCCAGGCCTGCCGCGGGCTCCGGGGCGCGCCCGGCGTCCGGCGCCGCATCCGCGACACGGCGGACCTGCTGCTGCACCGGGACGGCTCGGTCGGCGCGCGGCAGGAGCCGGGTGAGCGCGCGTCGGGCCGCGGCCGCCTCCTCCGCGCTTCTCACCCTCCCACGTCCTGGCCCCGAGGCGGCTGCCCTGCGGCGGGGCGCGGCCCTCAGCCGAGGGGGGCTTCGGCCAGATTGCCGGGGGTCAAGTCGCAAGCGCGCCTTCTGCCGTCCCTGCTCCCTGCTGGTCCCCGGGCCAGGCCTCCTGGCTTTGGGATCTGCATCCCTCAGCCTGAGGTTCATGGAGGGCTTTGTGCATACGGAGCGTCCTTGCGGCGCTGGTGACACCGAAGGACCTTAAGCAGGAAAGGACACAATGTCCCCAGGCCAGCCTTGACTGAGGGTGGGGGAGGGGCGTGCCTCCTGGGGGTCTGTTGAATCCACACCGCTTTCCTGGGTTTAGTTGAGAGAGAGCGAGGAGGATGTAAAATCTGCTTTTTCTGATCCGAAGGACCTAACAATGTAGCCCCTGAAATGTTTGAGGTCTGTTGAGGTCGTTTACATGGTTATGTACTTTTTCCCTTTAAGTTGTTCTCCTCTGTGGAGAATGGAAGTGTTTTATGGTGCATAGGATGGTATTACCCCCAAAGGTGACACCCTCAGGAGCACAAAGGCAGGCTCTGTGTGCTGGCTGGAGGCTGGCCTCCTGAGTCCTCAGCCATGGCCTTCAAGTTGCTCTTGAGCAGGCTTCTGTGGAAGGCTGGGCAGGAGCAGGGCAAAGCCAGGCAGAAGCCACAGACAGTGGCTGCATTTCACAGTGGGGAAGGGCTGCTGTGCACTCCCAGGAGCCCTGACAGCTTTTCTTCCCCAGCTTCTTCCTTCCAACCCTGCCGGTGACATCTGCCAGTTGTACTTTGCACAAAAAGTGTTGATACCTTGGACTGCTGGGAATAGCAAGCATAGACCCTATGATATTATTTCCACTTCATTCTCAGGTAAGCTGAGGCCCAGGCCAAGTTACTCAGAAAGTGGCAGACTTTGGACTCCACACTCATGCTTTAAACCACTGTGCGGCATGTCTTTCAAAGACTGGGCAGAGGAGCAGGTGCACAGTGACCTGCCCTCACCTGGAGTCTGCATACTCAGAGCTTTTCTCCTGAGGCTCTCTCCTCTTTATAAGATGCCCCTGGGTCCATCCCAGCCCTGGAGATGAGTGATATCCTGGGGTCTGGCTCCCAGCACTGCAGAGCAGGACAGGACTGCAGGGAGTCTATAGTCTGGCCTCTGATTTTAAGGATAGAAGGCTGAAGCAGAGTGGGAGTGGTCAGGTGCTGGCCATGACCGCAGCCGTTGTCCGTGGGGGCCTCTGTCTCTCCCTGAACTGTGGGCAAGCCACGCCGGGCTTCCTACTGGTTCTGTCCCAAATGTCAGAGGGCCATGCTTGGGATGTGGCCGTCTGGTTCTCTCCACACCCCAGGATTCTCTCTGCCTCTACTTCCCAGTCATTGCAAACCTAGCAGTCATCACAGATCCAGCGGCACTTCCTGGCTGAGTGCTCAAAGCCGAGCATGAGCCTGTGCATTGAAGAGCCTGATCTGTTTGAAGAGGGTCTCTGGTTTCTGTTCATGAACATTCCTTGCAGAGGTGATGGCTTATGACTTCTGCCATTTTTTTTTGTACTGTGATTGAATCCAGGGGTGCTTAACGACTGAGCCACATCCCCCGCCCTTTTTTTGGTATTCTATTTAGATCCACAGTCTTACTGAGTTGCTTAGGGACTCACTAAGTTGCTGAGGCTGGCTTTGAACTTGCAATCCTCCTGCCTCAGCCTCCTGAGCTGCGGGGATTACAGGTGTGCACCAGCTGCCTCTTTTTTTTTTGAAGTGGGAGAATGAAAAATGTGTTAGCCTGTGAAGTCATTTTTCACAGGCCATTATTACATTATTAAAACCTCATGATAGGGAAAGGGTTACTTTGTAAAGTGATCTCGGGAAACTCCATCAGGTGAAGCTGTGTGGAGCTGAGTGAGCTCCCTGAAGCGAGGCCCATTCCTTACACAGCGTGGCTGGTGGTCAGGCAACTCTGCAGTGTTCTCAATGGCATTCGTCCACCTGGAGTTCCAGGTGGCTTGCCCCAGGAGAATGTGCTCCGCAAAGCAAGGCTTGGCCACTTGCTTCCCAGAGCATCCAGCCTCCAGCCCAGCTCTCTTCCAGGAAGATGCCCAGGTGCAGGTGGAGGCTGGCGCTAAGTGCCCGTGGGGCGAGGGAGCGCTCGGCTGCCTCCACTCTTTCATCCTGCCTTGTGCTCACACTCACTTACATACAGGTGTGTTTTTATTTATTTGCCCACTTTTCTTTTTGGCAGTGGGGTTCAAACTCTGCCACGGAACTTCATCCCCAGCTCTTGCCACCTGTTGATGCTAAACCTTTTCCAGGCAGGCCCCATTCTTTACACCTGGGGTGGCCTATAGGTCTGAGGCTGGCTGTCCCCAGGGCTCTCTGGAGCAGCGTTGGGTTCCATGGACAGTTGGTTCCTCGTTCTTGAGAGGACACCAGGCCTCGGCTTGTTGTAGCCCAGTTCCTAACACATGGGCCATTAGAAGGCACCCGTCCAGGCCGGGCACGGTGGCCACGCCTGTGACCCCAGCAGCTCTGGAGGCTGAGGCAGGAGGATCATGAGTTCAAAGCCAGCCACAGCAAAAGCAAAGTGCTAAGCAACTCAGTGAGACCCTGTCTCTACATAAAACACAAAATAGGGCTGGGGATGTGGCTCAGTGGTCGAGAGCCCTTGAGTTCAATCCCCGGTACCCAAACAATAAAAAATAAATTTAAAAAAAAGGCACCTGTCCAGAATTGGACTGTGGTGTCCACAGGGCTGAACTTGTCTTTCACTCTTTTTTTTTTTTGTACTGGGGATTGAACTCAGGGGTATTCACCACTGAGCCACACCCCCAGCCCTATTTTGTGTTTTATGTAGAGACAGGGTCTCACTGAGCTGCTTAGCACCTCGCCGTTGCTGAGGCTGGCTTTGAACTTGGGATCCTCCTGTCTCAGCCTCCCAGAGTGCTGGGATTACAGGTGTGGCCACTGTGCCCGCTTCTTTCACTCTTTACCCCCAGCAGTGCGGAAGAGCAGGCTCACAAGTCACAGCCAGGGAAGCTGCTGCTGTGTGTGTGAGCGGGGCATCTGTGCCAGCCGCAGACACTTAGCTGTGTGTATCCTGGCACAGTGCGCTCCTGTCAGGTGCTGAAATGGGATCCTTTGCTACTGAGAAATGTTGGGACTTTGGGATCAGGAAGCCCATAGCTGGCTCTCTCTGTTGCTGGAGCCCCCTGAGCTCCACCAGTGGCCAGGACAGTCTGAGCTTGTCTTTATTTTCACAGTCACTCTCTGCCCCGATGTGTGCAGGTGAGCACTGACTGGCATTGTCTGGAGCCAGTGTCCCCACTCACGCTGGAGAGAAGCTGGGGCTGGTTGGGAAGGTAAAATTCTGCTTCCAGAGAGAATTTCCCCTTCCCAAGTCTCTTGGATGCTAGAATATTCCTGGTGGTTCTTTTAGCTGAGTCCTCGCCATGTGCCTTTTTTTTTTTTTTTTAAATTTTTTTTTTTTTTGTTTTTTTAGTTGTTGATGGACACAATGTCTTTATTTTACTGCTTTGTATGTGGTGCTGAGGATCCAACCCAGGGCCTCACGCGTGGCAAGCGCTCTACCGCTGAGCTACATTCCCAGCCCTCGCCATGTGACTTTTGCCTACAGCCTCTTGAGTCGGCTGGAGGTGCCTGTCACAGTTGTGTCTGCCTAGCTATTGCAGGCACTCTTGGAGCTATGCTCTTTGCCCTTGAGGACCACTTAGTCCAGGATGGTGGGAGCTTTCCTTCCCCTCCAGTGATGGGAGCCAACCTTGAAAGGTGCTTGTGGGACAGGTTCTGAGCAGTGTTAGGGTCACAACTCCTGGGAGAGCTACACTGTTAGGAGCCCCCTCTACAGATGAGAAACTGAAAGTCATGGGGAAAGCAACCACCTGAACTGACAGGTGCAGGTGTGGCGAGGGCCCCTGCCTCAGAGGTGTGTGGCTGACCGTCTGCAGCCTGGAGGTGCCAGTGACCGGCCTGTGCTGCTTGCACATTCCTTGACGGTCAGCGCCTAACCCTGAGCTTGGCCTTCTGGAAAAGGGCCGGCCAGGCAGTTCCTGCAGGGTGTGGCGGGGCGTGTTTGCAGACAGATTTCTAGATTCCCATCTTCTGAGTAAGGCTCACCTCACAGGAAAGCCATCCTCCATGTGTGTGACCGCTCTGACGCTGCCGGCGCCAGCTGGCCTTCCCAGAAGTCCTGGACGCATGCAGCCCAGGTGCCTGTCCTGGCCAGTGCCACCCATCCTGTGCTGTGATTTTGGAAAAGAGTCCGCGTGTCCCTTGTGAGGTTCGGCTTGCTGCCACCTTCCAGTCCAGCCCCACATGCTCACCAGCTGCCTCCTGGCCTCTGCAGGGAAGAGTTTCTCTGCCCCACATAGGACAGAGCCGACTCTCCAGTTCAGCACCAGGGCTCTTGGGGCCCTGGTGCAAGTGGAGTCCCCTCGGCCTTTTGGGAGGATGATCTGGTCCTGGCGTGGGGCCTACTGTCTGTCTGTGGACAGACAGCCAGGGTGTAACTCTGACGCCGAGGCCTGGTTGAGGAGGAGGAGTATGGCCTGCAAGTGGTGTCTGCTTGCTGGGCAAACCAGCGCTGGCGGCCCCAGGCAGCTGGAGGAAGCTGGTTCAGCTTTCTGTCCAAGTGTTTGCCTTGGTCCTCCAGGGACTGAGGGGGGAGAGGAGGAGAGTGTGGGCACCTGCGGCTTCAGGACAGGTTTCCACCAACTTCCTGGCTTGCGACAATACGGATTCATTCTCTTCTGTCTTAGAGGCTAGAGATTCAGAACAGCCTTTCCCTCGGGTCGGCTGTTGGCAGTCCTGCCTACGTCTGCTGCCTGTGTCCCCTGGCCACACCATGCAGGGCAGGTCAGAGGGCCAGGAGTGAGTGGGCGTGCACCACTCCTGATCTCATACTTACATCTGGGTATCATGTCTCTCAGCATTCTTCTTTTATTTATTTTTTTCCTATTTTTAAAAATTATTTTTTGAGACAAGGTCTTGCTAAATTGCCTAGGCTGGCCTGGAACCTGTGATCTGGCCTCAGCCTCCTGAGTAGCTGGGACTACAGGTGTACACCATAGTGCCTGGCTCGTTTTTGATGCATTTCAAGGAAGTTGCTGGATACACATCGTCTGCTTGCCCAAACTACTTCAGCATGTGTGTTGCTGACCAGAGCTTGGCATTGGTTTATAGTTCTTTCTTTTGGTGTAAAATCTGATGGAACAGGAACCTCAGCACACCTTCCTCTGCTGTCAGGGCCCCACCACACCCGCTGAGCCGTCAGAACCACACCGTGCCGTCCCTTCCCTGGATTCCAGTTCCGTAGATCTTTGCAGGGCCCAGGAATGTTCCCAGGTGGCCCGGGGCCATTCTAGAGTCGATGTTCCACCCAGGGCTCTCACATCCCCTGACTTGCCTCAGACCCTTGCCCCATGGATGGGAGGGCAGCCCCCGGGGGAGTGTGTTGAGAATCAGGCTGATCTCAGCCCATGGGTTGGCGGAAGTGACCCAGGAGGAGGGACACACCTGTATCCCTTTGACCCAAAGAGCTCTCTGTTTGCTGAACAAACAGGCTACCACTCTGAACTTCCTGTGGGCGTTCTCCCATTTCTGAAGGCTAATGCTGCACCTAGGGCCCCACCAGGTTTTGCGGTTCACATCTTGACTGTGGAATGAGCTTTGTGGACAGCTCCGAGAATGAGCGTGTCATCCATCCTGACAGTGACCGTGCTGGGTGTTGTCTCCCCTGTAAGAGGGGACGGAGGTGGTGGAGACCCTGGGCCACTCAGCACACAGGGCATTTGGTTCCAAAGTCTGCTGGCTCTGGGCTCCACCCTACCTCTGAGGGCAGTGCTACAGGTTGATTGGCAGCACAATTAATTTTGCACGAATTAATTTATTGACTCTGTAGTGCATCCACAAGACCCAAATTCAGAACTTGCAAAGAGCGTAGCATCCAGGAGTCCTGTGTCATGGTCCCCACCCAGTGGCCTCTCAGCCACAGTGTAAGCGTTTCAAGCAAAGATGTGCACAGGTGAGCATTCTGCTCCAAAACCTGGAGCTGCCCTCTGCCCTCCCTGCACGGCGCTCCGTCACTGCTTCTGGATGCCCTGTTCCTGGGGGGCAGCTGCCCAGTTCCCTTGATGCTGCTTGTGTGTGCCTGAGGGTGTGTGTGTCCCATGTCAGGGGCAGGAAGGTGCTGCAGAAAGTGGCCACTGATGCTGTGCCATGTGACGAGGCCTGTGAAAGCAGACCCACACTGGGAGGCCAGGACTGTGGTTTTGAGAGACCTTGGTGGTGGCCTTCCAGGGTTGTGGCCAGTGCACATGTCCACCAGCACAACGGTGCCATGTGTCCACAGCCTGCTCTGGCCATGTGGTGCTTCTGGGAGGTTGTCCTGACTTGAGGCCCTACCACAGCACACGGTAGGGTGCTCGCACACCCTTCCTGCCTCAGGAAGCGTCCCTGTCCCTGTTTCTGCCCTTCGGGAAGCATCCCTGCCTCTGTTGCCGACCTTCTCTGGGGTGACGTGGTTGTGCTGTGCAGGTGCCACCTCCATCCTGCAGGGGAGGAAGTGTGGTCAGAAAGGAGGCGACTGCAGATTGGCCAGGACCTGACCTCTCCAGTGCTTCTCAGGCCTCCTTGGGCAGAGGGGCAGAGGCTGCAGGTCAGCTTCTCTCTCCTGCCCCACGGCTGCACAGTTGCTGCTTGGAGGGCCTCTGGGTGGCTCTCCTCCACTGCTCTCTGTCCTCTTTCACTACCAGGACACAGAATGTCCCAAGAGAGCTCCCTAGAGCTGCTTGACTTCTCCTCGCTTGCTATGTTATACGAGAGAATCTGGAGCAGTCTTCCTTTTCTCTTGCAAGGCATACTTCCTGCAGGACTGAGCACTGAGCGGAGTCCCAGCCCCCGGCAGAGCTTGGCCAGTGGTGGTGGGAACCTGATGTCCTGGCTTCATCTCCCCTCTGGAAGCCTCCCTGATAGACGTGAGACCTCCTGGGTTCCTGCTGCCTCTGTCTGCTTCCGTCTCCTATGTGGGCAGCTCCATGCAGATACACCTGGGCTGTTCGGTGGGTTGGTTGGGAGCGTGCTTTGGGATCAGCAGGCGTGGTGGAGACCCAGCTCTGCCATTTATTAGCTGGGTGGACTCAGGCAAATCTCTGGATCTGCCGGAGCCCCAATTTCCTCATCACAGCAGACTCCCAGCACCACCCCCATGAAGTTGCTGACAGAGGCTGAAAGTAGCTGGAGTTTTGTGGCATCTGCATGGAGGCCCAGGCTTGGCCTCGCCAAGAGATCTCCTTCGTCCCCGATCTCAGCAGGCTGCTTGCTCATCAAACTCCAGAGATTTCCTAAGTCCCTGCAACTTAAAACAATTAGATTCATGGACACTTAATTTGGCACGAGTTTTGTTTTTGTTAACATATAAGGTATTTAAACCAGCAACACAAGCATTAAAAACATTTCCACAAAAAGCTGACTGCAGAGTTCTCAGTCTGCAGACAGCATGGAGAGGCTGGCCGTCCTCCCTGTCAGCCGCTCCTGCCTTTCCCGCCAGCACTGACCTCCACTACCTGGAGCCAGTCGTAGCTGCCAGCCTTCACTGCCTGCCTAGCATGCGGGATGCTGGCCTGGGACAGGAGCCTGTGGCCTGCTGGCCCCCCGACCTCACTGGTGCTGGCACGGGCTGTTCCCATTACCGCAGTGCGTGGCAGTTGCCTTTATCTTGGACAGTCTTCCTGGGTTTGATGGCATCTTGAAGGTGTTTGCGGAGTTAGCAGGTTCACATGGAGACGGTCTGTCTGCTCATGTCTCACCTCTTTCTAGAAGGAATTAAGACAGCTGAAGCTCCCATCCTGCCTCAGCCCTCATTCCATTGCATCCTGGGAGTCTGGGGAGGGGGTCTTGGGCAGGAACTGGTGGTACAGATTCTGGGGTCCCCTACCTTGCTCTGGCACCACCCCCCACTAGCTGTGACTCCTCGGAGCATAGGAGGTCATCTCTGAGCCTCTGTCTCTTCATCTGTGAATGGGTGTCTGAGCCACCCACTTCCTGGGTTGGATTCAGCGTCCATGGGTGAGTGCTTGTGAACTGCTAACTCACTGCCTGCCGTCACTCAGTGTCATGTTTAGTAAATAAAACATCCTTCAGTCTGGGCATGCTCCTCAGACCAGGTGCTCAGTTGGTCTCAGACCGAAGGGTTGCAGTCAGAGGTGGACATACCCAGCTAAGCAGAGTCTGTCAGCTCCTTTGAGCCCAAGGTCTCTTTTGACATGTGACCTGCAGGCACACAACCTCAATCCAGGCCATCACAGCTACTCACTTCAGCCCACAGCATCTGACCTGCAGGCACCAGCTAATGGGCTGCTCCCCCCCAACCCTCTGTCTCTAGCCAAGCCTGGACCCCTCAGTGCCTGGACCCATGCACTGCCCCTGCTGACCACTCTCCTGAGCAGTCACTGGGGAACACTGGGTCCGCCGCCTCCAGGAGCCTTGGTCCTGGCGGCTGTCACTCTTACACCCAGGGGCCTGCCCAGAGCTGCTCAGGCTGGGCCCTTGCAAGTGTCTGAGTGACCTGGTGGCTCAGCTGATGATGAGCTTTCTGGGGTTTCTTTGGAGAATTTGGGGATTGCTGTTTCCCTTCAGAGAAGTGGAGCTGCGTGTGGGCAGCCCCACCTTCCCATGGGCTCAGGATAGTCACTGCAGCTGTCGGGAGTGCTGGGAGCCATCGGGTTTCGGGTCCTAGGGTTGTGGGTGCAGCTGTGGGAGGGGTGGGCAGCCTGTCCTTGGGTCCTGGGGTTGCCAACATCACCTTGGCTGTCTTTTTTGCAGAGCTCACGACCGTGACGGTGTCTCCAGCCAGCTCAGAAGCTCAGGTACTTAAAAACAATCTTTTTTTTTTGGTACTGGAGATTGAATTCAGGAGCACTTGACCACTGAGCCACTTAAAAACAATTTTAAAGATGACTCGATGCATGTTAAAATGTACTTGTGTTGCATAATGTGAACTATTAACACGTATGAAGTCACACAGTTGTTCCATGGAGCCGGACAGGTACAATGCCCAGAGGGCCTCATGGGTCCTGATGAGGAAGCCACACATGGGGGACAGGCAGGCGAGGGTTCAGCAGGGTGGCAAGGGCCCTGGGGCTGATCCTGTCCTATAGCTAGAGGGGCAGGAGCGAGGGAGGAGATGCTACTGACCCAGAGGGGAGCAGGTGATGCCATCTGCCTGGTTGGCACAAACCTGGGGGCTGGGTGTAGATTTCAGGGGCAAATAGGAAAACCAGCTGATGACCCATGCCAAGGAATCCCCACCCACCCCATAGCTTGAACCCTACTTCCTCCTCCACCCACCTGCCCTGAGGTCCTGTCCTGGATTTGGTGTGTTGTTCCACTGTGTTTTAGACCACAGCTCTAACACAACACCTGTTTTATAGTACACACAGTGGCATGCTCAGGGTGGACGTGAGCACACACCAGAAGAGGATAGACTGTCTGTTGTTGAGAACCCAGAAATTGGCAGCCTGCCTGAGGCCTATGTGTGTTTCACACCACACAGTTCCTCACGTTGGAATACTGCCGTTTGAGCAGCATGTTGCCGAGTTTGCTTACCAGTTCTGTTCTTGTTCTACGTAGAGTTTCCTGGAACCACCGTGTGTTTCCAAGGCTCATCTGCATTGCCATATGGTGGTTAGTTGTCCCTTTTCGTGGCTGCATAATATTCTGCATAGTTTCTTTTTCCCAAGCCTAGTCTCCTAGGTGGCAGCTGGCCCCTGCTGTGCAGAGTTCCCAAGTAGTCTACCACTTGACTTTCCAAAGGATACCTTAAAAATATTCACAAAGAGGGGCTGGGGCTGTAGCTCAGTGGTGGAGCACTTGCCTAGCACATGTGAGGCACTGGGTTTGATCCTTAGCACCACATAAAAATAAACAAATAAAAGTATTGGTCCATCTACAACTAAAAACATATAATTATTCACAAAGAATGGTGTATGGGGACAGTCCAATCTGGATTGTTCTCAGAGGCCCCAAGTGCACTTGAGAGCAGTTAGCTGGGCCGCTGCCTGCATCTCATTTTGATTGGGGCTCCTTGGACTCCACGAGGTGCCCACATAGCCCCTGCAGCCTCTGAGAAGTTCCCAGACTGGCTGGCCCCCGAGGCCGCCGAGCCCGTCCTGTGCTGGGACTGTAGGCGGGGCTGGAGGTCTTGAGACTGGCCAACTGCCCAGACTTTCCCTTATTTCCAGAGAAAGTCTCCAGTGACTTGGGGCACAGAGGACCTTTCACTGAAGCAGCTATCAGATAAGACTGGACTGCAGTTTCCCCAACGTGGCACTAGCTCAGGCCAGGAGGAGGGGACCCAGACGGGCTGGGGGCTCTCTACTCCACCCCTCAGTCTGTCCTTCCCGTGGGGGTGGTGTGGTCTGTGTTAGAAAGACCGTCAGAGCCACATAGCAAGGCCCAGCCTGGAGCATGAGGCAGGCCTGGAGTGGACATGAGATTCGCTCCTGACCTCCCCGCTCTTTCTGGGCACCTACCTCTGGGCCCAAAAGAATCACTGGGAATTCATGTGGACTGTAGCTCCTGCCAGCCTTCCCCTGTCACTGTGGCACCCAGGAGGGACGCTGAGGTGCCTGCTAGAGCCCCCATGTCCCCAGGGGCTTCACCTGCCCTGGCCAGGGTCAGGCTGGCACCTGTCAGGTGTGACCCTCTGCTAGACTTGTGTTGCTGTGGCCTCTTGCTCACGGCCACGGGGGTGGGCCACCTTGGCCCCCACTGCTGCCCTGCACGCCTGCTGGTCCCCACGTGGCACTGGTGTTGGCCACCTGTCCTTGATCTGCACAGCACAGGCTCTGCTCCCAGAGGTGGGTACACAGGAAGCCAGAGCCCCTGATGCAGGTGACCAAGAAAGTTCCCGGAGAAGGGCGGCCTGACCTCTCTGTACCTCTCTCCCCAACCTGTGAGACAAAAGGTCCTGTCAGTGGGCTGTCCCCAGCCAAGCAGATGAGTTACGCCAGGCAGGCTCGGATGTTGGAGAGCTTTGTCTTTCGGTAGATGCATCCTTTTGATCCATGTCTTAAAGGAAAAGCATGAGCCAGGCACAGTGGTGCACCCCTGTAATCCCAGCACTTAGGGAGGCTGAGACAGGAGAATCGTGAGTTCAAAGCCAGCCTCAGCAGGTGAGGCGCTAAGCAACTCAGTGAGACCCTGTCTCTACATAAAACACAAAATAGGGCTGGGGATGTGGCTCAGTGGTCGAGTGCCCCTGAGTTCAATCCCTGGTACAAAAAAAAAAAACCTTAACAGTTGGGGCTGGGACTGTAGCTCAGTGGTAGAGCACTTGCCTTGCATGCGTGAGGCACTGGGTTCGATCCTCAGCACCACATAAAAATAAACAAATAAAATAAAGATATTATGTCCATCTACAACTAAAATATTTATATATATATAAACTTAACAGCAATGCTAAGCAAGTCAAAAGGAAGGTCTTTGGTGCTGGGGATGAGCCCAGGACCTCTCAGCATGCTAGGTGAGTGCTGAGCTACACCCCAGCCCTTTCCATTTCATTTTGAGACAGGGGTCTTACTAAGTAGCCCAGGCTGGCCTTGAACTTGTGATCCTCCTGTTTCAGGCTCCTGAGTCACTGGGATTACAGATGTGGCCACCACACCTGGCAGGCGTGTCATTATTTATTTTTATTTTTTGCATAATTTCCTAAATAAACAAAGGTTTATTCAGGAAGTAAATACACATTCAAGGGAGAATGGGGGCTATCTCCAGATGAGAAGCCCCGCCTCAGCCTACGGGGCCTGTCCTGGGGGCCAGACTGGAGGTGGGGCCGGGGTGGAGCTGCCCAGCAGGGTTTCTGCAGCACCTGTGTGCTCCCTCTTTCCAGGCAGGGTCCAGGGGGTGGCGCTGAGGACACACCTGTGCTGTCTAGTCCCAGTGGCTCACAGGCCTTTCCTTTAAGACTTTTTTTTTTTTTAATTTTTTTTTAGTTGTTGATGGATCTTTATTTTATTCATCTATTATTTATATGTGGTGCTGAGGATCGAACCCAGTGCCTCACACATGCTAGGCAAGCGCTCTACCACTGAGCTACAGCCCAGCCCCTCCTTTAAGACTTAATATCTCTTTTTTCCCCTAAATCCTTATCTCATTCCCCCACAAACTTTGCTTTTTTAATCTTAAGGGTTGGTGAGGGGTGATGATCTGTCTTTTTCTTTCTTTTGGTTCTGGAGATTCAACCTAACAGCGCTTCACCACTGGCCACCCCCGCCCCCACCCCTTTTGTTCTTTTCATTTTGAGACAGGGTCTCACTAATTTGCTAAGGCTGGCCGACCTCAGCCTCCTGCCTCAGCCTCCTGAGCTGCTGGGATTACAAGCATGTGCACTGAACCTGGCTAAACATCTGTCTTCTGTGGCTGCTTCAGGCTGGCAAGGGGTGATGGCCCTGCCCAGTCAGGGATCAGAAGTCTCCTCACTCTTTTTTTTTTTTTGGTCAGGGGCACTCGACCACTGAGCCACCTCCCAGCCCTATTTTGTGTTTTATGTAGAGACAGGGTCTCACTGAGTTGCTTAGCGCCTCGCCATTGCTGAGGCTGACTTTGAACTCGTGATTCTCCTGTCTCAGCCTCCCTAAGTGCTGGGATTACAGGCGTGCGCCACCGCGCCCGGCTTTCCTCACTCTTCTGAAGGAGGCAGATGCTGGCTTCAGTTGTGGGACTCTTCCCATCCTCTTAACATGGAACTGGGATAATCATTTGCCAGTCTCCCCCACCCCCAAAGTCACCAGTGGGCCAGATACCTGCAAAATCAGTGCCTCTGAAGACCCTTGTACAGGCCACCAGGAGACGTCATGGGCAGAGACATCTTTGGAGAAAGGTCCAAGGAGTTACCAGAGGGAAGCGGGAGCTGGACTTAGGACCAGCAGGGGTTTTGGCTTACCTGATGGAAAAGAATTTCAAGTCAGGCGTGGTGGCCATGCCTGTAATCCCAGCACTTAGGGAGGCTGAGACAGGAGGATCGCGAGTTCAAAGCCAGCCTCAGCAATGGCGAGGTGCTAAGCAGCTCAGTGAGACCCTGTCTCTACATAACACACAAAATAGGGCTGGGGATGTGGCTCAGTGGTCGAGTGCCCTGAGTTCAATCTCCAGTACCAAAAAAAAAAAAAGAGTGTCAGCAGGAGCCAAAGGCACAGACACAGGCTCCCTGAGGAAGTAGCTGCATTCAGGGGAGCATGTGAGCCACCTCGAGAGTGAGGCCAGGAGCGGCACTGTGTCCTCTGCGTTCAGCCGAGCCAGTGGCCTGTCACAGTGCACAGAGCTCTCCCGACTCTCCAAGGGAGCACGTGGGCCAGGGCAGGGGTGTCCCAGTGCAGCGGTGTCAGGATAGACCCCAGGTGGCATCTGCCAGCTCCCCCGCAGGACCTCTGGTCCCCAGGCCCTAAAGGCCAACTATGGAAACAGCATTCCCTGCATGTCAAGCTGAGAGGTGCTGAGTCGAGAGGCCTCTCCCATGGGACCCCTGGGTGTTGGGCCTGGGACGTAGCTCGGAGGTAGCGTGCTTGCCTAGCTTGCTGGAGGCCCTGGGTTCAGTCCCAGAGCTGCAAACGGAACAGAACAAGTGAAAACATCATGGAGGATTCCAGGTATGTTCAAAGCAAGCAGAAACAGCACCCTGCCTGGTACATGGAGCTCCCCAGCACTGAGTCCTGTCCCTCCCTGCTGGGTGTGTCCCTCCAGTGTGATGATTTTTTAGGGTTAAATTTATGTACATTGAACAGTCACATGTGGTTCTGAAGTTGTGAGGAGAGGTCCAACTCGATCGTGTCTGGCTAAGAGTCAGCCAGCTCTCCACCCCTGAGACAATCACACAGGAAAGCTTCATCTTGGCTCACAGTTTGGGAGTTTCCATCCATGACAGTTGCCCTGTGGCTTTGGGCCTGTGTGGCTCAGGACATCTTGGTGGGAGTACAGAGCAGAGGAGGGAAGGGCCTGGTGCCCCCCAGAGGAAGACCCCGCAGCAGGCCACCTCTTACAGGTTCCACCTCTTCCCAGTAGCACCACACTGCGGATGCCTGCAGGGAGCCCCTGGCCCCGCCTACTCTGGATCAGGCTCAGTTCCTGGGACTCCTGCTCAGGGGCTGTGTGTCCTGAAGGCACTCTGCCATCTGCCACTGAGTTTAGCACGTTCACCTGCCCTTAGTTCCTCTTTGCTGTGTGGGGCATTCCTTGTGAGTGTCTCGCAAGCCTTCACACCTTCAGCAGGAAGGCGTTGGGGCGCCTGCACCTGTCAGTTCAACACCTGGGTTGGACGCATATTCGCATATTCGATTAGGAGAATGGGCCAAGCTGTTCTGCAAAAATGGCTGTGCCCTGGGGAGCATCCTTTCAGTCCTGCGCTCACCGTGGTTGTGCCACGGTGTGTCCCCTTGGTGGGCCGGTGTGTCCCCTTGGTGGGCCGTTGGCTCTCCCTCCTGGCCTGTCACTGGGCCTGGCCACCGTCCCTCTCCTGGCCTCTCCTTGCCTGTGATGGGGCCAGCAGGCTGCCCAGCTCTGGGGTGACCCGCACTATGCCCCGCCCCCCGCCACCAACCCCTCCTTGTCCTGCAGATGGTGCAGTCACTGGGCTTCGCCATCTACCGCGCGCTGGACTGGGGGCTGGACGAGAGCGAGGAGCGCGAGCTCAGCCCGCAGCTGGAGCGACTGATCGACCTCATGGCCAATAGTGACTGCGAGGACAGCGGCTGTGGGGTGGCGGATGAGGGCTACGGGGGTCCGGAGGAGGAGGAGGAGGCGGCAGATGGTGGCCCCCGTGCCCTGCGCACCTTCTCCCAGGCCATGCGACTGTGTGCCGCCAGACTGACCAACCCCCAGGGTGCGCAGGCCCACTACCAGGCTGTGTGCCGTGCGCTTTTTGTGGAAACCCTGGAGCTGCAGGCCTTCCTGGCCCGGGTCCGGGAGGCCAAGGAGGTAAGCTGTGGGAGTGGGCACACCCGCAGGCGGCCAGCACCAGGACAGGAGCAAGTGGGTTGCCAGTGGGGCACCTTGCCCCTTCGGTAGGAAGGGCCACAGCTGCTGCTCTGTGCTGTGTGCTGAAGCCACACACCTTTTGGCCAGGTTTTCAGAGAAGGGAACTGAGGCCCAGGGAGGCCCCTACTGGCTCCCAGCCTCTGCACATGCTTCGCTCCTGCTGCCCTAAGCCAGGGCCTCCTCCATCCCACCTTCTTGTCTGCATGAGGGAGACCTGCTTGCTGCCCCCACCCTGCCCCCAGGTCCCAGTTTCTCCTGAAGACGTGATACCAGTGGCATTCCCTTCCCACACCGAGAGCTGCACAGATCCTCCAGGTGCTGTGCCCAGCCTTGCTCCCAGCCACCCCTCTGAGGTGGCACCCGTTTTACAGGTGGACAGATGCAGGCTCTGGGAGACTTCATCCTTGCCAGGAGTCACAGAGCCAGACAGGGCAGGACTGGTCTCCCTTGGCTCCCAAGCCAGAATTCCCCGAGGCTGTCCTGGCGCCTCCTGGACCTTGAGTTTGGTGTGCAGTCTCCTCTCCCAGTTCTCAGCCCCTCCTGGAGGAGTTGGTGCTGCTCAAAGGGAGCTGATGGTTTGTTTGGCAGTCTCCCAAGTGCAGGGACCCTGGTCCAGTCAGCTTCCCACGGAGGTGAGAAGGGGCACCTGGAGAGCGGGGAGATGGCTCCAGTCCTTTGCTTAGGTGTTGCAGGTGTTTCTGGAGTTTATGGTGCTGGTGCCTGATTCCACTCTCACCTTTTTGGGTGCTCTTTCCTTCTAATATAGAGAGGTTCTTGGTTAGCTTCCCTGACCCCTGGGTCCTGAGGAAAGGCTTGAGCTGCCAGCCTCCCCTGCAGCCATCACATGCCGAGATTGGGAGGCTCCCAGCCCATGCCCAGTACCTGTGGTCATCCGCCTTCCCTCAAGCTCTTCCTTGACATCTTGGGGATTTTCTCCCATGAACCCCACAGACAGTAGGTGGTCCTGATGCTTTTGTCCTTGTTTAAACTTGGTCTGTTGCTCGGATCAGTTTCTCGCCTGCTTTCTCAGGAGCCCACAGCTCTGCACATCAAGCCAGTGGCCTGAAGTTAGGGAACTGGTGGTAAGGGGCACAGAGACCAGGTCCCTCAGGGGGGCACAGCTGCACTAGCCTAGGCGGGCATTTTGGACAGAAGCAGCCTGCCCAGGATGGGAGAGCCATCCGCTCGTGCTTGTCACCAGAGCTGGCCAGGCCCCACAAGAGGACTGTTATTAGAATGGTATGCCTGTGCAGCTCGGAGCCGCTCTACTTCCCAGTGTCTCAGAGCCATTTGGCAAGTAGCTGGGGGTGAAGCCAAGGTAACCGGTTCTGTCTCGGTCAGGAGTGGCTGTGGGCTGAAGGGCAGATGCCTCTCCAGGGCAGGGGAGTCAGAGTAGAGGCTGGGCTTCCACTGAGATGCAGAGCAACCAAGTACAGCACCTTTCCCCAGATCATCAGCACAGAACAGTCACCTGGAAGTCCCTAATGCCTTTCCTGGCCCTCACCATGCTGTCGGCATTTCCCCTGGTTCGAGAATTATCCTCCCAGGACCTGCTGGCAACCACCCTGTCCTGCACCCACCTACCACCTGCTCAACCAGTGTTCTGAGAACCTGCCGTATGCTGTGTGAAGTCCGGCTGCAGGTTCTGAGGGACTGGGTCCCATGGGGCCTCCTATTGGGATCATGGTGGAGCAGCAGCTGTGAATGCCCCAAGAAAATGAGTAGGCTGCAGCTGGCCAAGGTGTCCCCGAGGAGGCATTGTGTGCAGAGATCTGGGGGAAAATGGGAGGTCCCACCCGCCACACCTCCCTGGGGTACGTGGGTCAGATGGGGGGAGGTACCACATGGGTGCTAGGTTCTCACCAGCCCCTACCCAGGAGGAGCCACCTGTGGCAGACAGATAGGTGCTTGTGTGGTTCCAAGGTAGACAGCGTGGTTCTTCCCAAGCCTGCAGCCTGGGTCAGGACTCCACACGTCCCCTTTTCTAGCTGATTAGCGGTAGCCATGTGGTGAGGAGGTGACCTGCCTGGCAACGCTGGGAAGTCCCATGTCCCCTGTCTGCTACTCTCCCACCTTCTCTGGACTAACCAGATGTGTGGTCTCAGATGCTGCAGAAGCTGGGGGAGGATGAACCTCAGGTGGAGAAGCCGCTGGCTGAGCTGGACAACCTGGGACACACAGACTGGGTAAGACAGGACAGTTACCACAGGGCTGTGCCTGGAGGCCGAGGAGGCTGCGGGGCTGAGAGCCACGTCTGTCTCTGGGCAGGCCCGGCTGTGGGTCCAGCTCATGCGGGAGCTGCGCCATGGGGTGAAGCTCAAGAAGGTGCAGGAGCAAGAGTTCAACCCCCTGCCCACTGAGTTCCAGCTCACCCCCTTTGAGATGCTGATGCAGGACATCCGCGCCAGGAACTACAAGCTGCGCAAGGTCATGGTGAGCATGCTGAGCTCCTGCCCACCTCCGCCAGAGGTCCTGGCTCCTTAAGCTGAGTGCTGAGCCCCTTACTGCACACAGATCATAAATAAGGCAGGTGTGGCCCCACAACCCCCAGCTCGAGGTTGTGTTGGGGACACAGTTTGACAAGGGAAGGAGGAGCTCAGGAGCACCATGGATGGCCCTGGGAGCCCTAGAACTGAGGTTGCAGGGTTCTTCCACTTAAGGAGCACCCAGCAGCCCTTGCACGGGCTGATGCCACTCTTGGAATTTCATGATAATAATTTTACACTGAGCCACATCCCCAGCCCTTTCTATTTATTTATTTATTTATTTATTTATTTATTTATTTATTTATTTATTTATTTATTTGAGGCAGGGTCTCCCTAAATCGCGCAGGGCCTCACTAAGTTGCAAGGCTGGCTTTGAACTTATGTTCCTCCTGCTTCAGCCTCCAAGCTGCTGAGATTACAAGCATGCACCACTGTGCCCAGCTACTCTTGGGATTTTAATTTTTCTTTTTTAGTTTTAGATGGACACAATATCTTTATTTATTTTTACATGGTGCTGAGGATTGAACCTAGTGCCTCACGCATGCAAGGCAAGTGCTCTACCACTGAGCCACACCCCAGCCTCATACTCTTGGAATTTTAAATGAACAAGTTCATTCATTCCTGTGACGACCCTATGAGGGGGCCCTAGCAAGCTGCTTTCCAGAAGAATCCAAGGTGCAGAAAGATCAGATGGCTGGACTTGGAGGTGCGAGCACTGGAGGGTGTAGCTGGCTGCCAGTTGTGTACCTGTCCTAGAGAGAGCTTGGTCCCAGGGAGCTGATGCCATCAGAGGCAGAACAGAAATGAAGGCCAGAATGTGGGCAGGGGCTGAGTGAACCCTCCTAGTCACCCCAGGCGCCAGCAGACAATCCCTACACTCAGGCCAGCACAATTCTGAGTGTGGGCTTCCTCCCGGCAGGTTGATGGGGACATCCCTCCACGGGTGAAGAAAGATGCACATGAGCTCATCCTGGACTTTATCCGCTCCCGGCCTCCGCTGAAGCAGGTGCCAGCTCTGTGCCTCCTGCAGAGCGTTCCAGAGCCTGATGTTCTCTTATGTCCCACCTGGGAGGGGGATCTGAGCACACCCCTGCCGTATGAGGGGGGCAGGCTCTGCTCCTTGTCTGTTGGCTAGAAGATTGGGCATGGCCCTGGGCCTCCTTCCCTCTAGGAAGAATTGTACTGGTCACTCCACCCCAAAGGAAAGCTCCCTTGGGGCAGCACCCTTCCTGGTGAGCTGAGGATTAGCACCAAGCCTCCCGGAAGCCCTGAGTATCTCCCTATTCCTGCGCGGCCCCTGGCGCTGCCCACCTCCTTCCCACCTGGCGCTCCATCCTCTTGCAGGTCTCAGAGAGAAGGCTGCGCCCGCTGCCACAAAAACAGAGAACCCTGCATGAGAAGATCCTGGAGGAAATCAAGCAGGAGCGGAGGCTACGCCCCGTGGGGGACCAGCGCTTAGGCACCCGCGGTAAGCAAGGAGAGGGGTGACAGGAGAAGAGACCCCCAAGTGGCCCTGGTTGGAGTCCCCTACTTCCCCTGGTCATGCCACAAATCAGGAGTTAGTGTTGGTCCACCAGCTCCTGCAGAGGACACCCCAGTGAAGTTCTGAGGAGGCACTGGAGGCCCTGACTTTGATCTAGGTTTTGACCTGACTTTGCCATTCCGCACTTTTCACTATGACGACTTTCAATAGTTACGAGGAAAATAAAATAAAAGCAAAGTTTTGGGCTGGGTTGTGGCTTGGTGGTAGAGCGCTTGCCTAGCATGCGTGAGGCACTGGGTTCGATTCTCAGCACCACATATAAATAAATAAAGGTCCATCAACAACAACAAAAAATTTAAAAAAAAAAAACAAAAAACAACAAGGTTTCTGGGTCTGGGAAAACCAGGCATTTATTCAAACGTCTGAGACCTGATCTTCCTGGTAAGAATAGAGACAATCTGCAGTCCTTGTGCCTCTGAGAGGCCAGCAGCACTGTCCCTCAGGCTGGGTGCCCCATTTGTTAGTTGCCGACCAGCCCTCAGTCTCCCATTCTGTGGAGTAGGGAACTAAGCCAAGCTGTCCCCGAGGCTGGCCACGCCTGTGCTGCTGCCTTCTCCCTGCTCCCATCCCGTCAGCCTGGCCTCCTGCCTCCCAGGGTTCGGCTCTCTGCCCTGCATCCTGAGTGCCTGTTCTGGGGACATCAAGTCCACTTCCTGCATCAACCTGTCTGTCCCTGATGCTGGGAGCAGTGTGCAGCGCCCGCGGCCCCGAGTCCTGCTGAAGGCTCCCACCTTGGCTGAGATGGAGGAGATGACCACCTCTGAGGTCAGAGCCCCCAGAGACTCCCGAGGAGCAGAGGGTCCGCAGTGCTTGGCTGGGTGGGTTATCCACTGCCAGGGCTGCTGGTCAGGGGTAGCGGGGGGTTTGGGCCTTACCTCATCTTGGAAGCTCAGAAGTGGCCTTGGATCCCAGCACTTAGGGAGGCTGAGACAGGAGGATCGTGAGTTCAGAGTCAGCCTCAGCCACAGCAAGGTGCTCAGCAGCTCAGTGAGACCTGGTCTCTATGTAAAACAACACAGGGCTGGGGGTGTGTTCAGTGGTCGAGTGCCCCTGAGTTCAATCCTCAGTACCAAAAAAAAAGACGTGGCCTTGGAGTGGGACAGTGGCCTTGGAGCGGGACGGTGGCCTTGGAGCACCTCTGTCACAGCAGGAAGCTGAGAACAGATGTGACCTGTCCTCTGGGGCCAGGAGGCTGGTCAGTCCCTGGTGTGAACAGTGGGTACCATTGCTGTCCTCTGAGCACAGCGCTGCCCGTCCCAGGAGGACCACAGATGGCCCTGAGCGGCCTCTTGTGGGCCCAGGTGTGGCCTCCCCAGATCTTTCCAAAGCCTCAGGGAAGGTCTGGTTATTAAGACACTTGCCATGAACTTTTTGGCAGGTGGGAAGGCCAGCAGTGGGCAGAGGACAGCCCAGGGTGTCAGTGGGTCAATCCCCTGGGTCCCGTGCCTCGGTCGGGGATGGGCAGTGACTGGGAACACCATGGCTGCGTAGGGCTCTATCTGATGTGTCTGCAGGAAGAAGAGTCCCCCTGTGGGGAGGTGGCGCTGAAACGAGATCGCTCTTTTTCGGAGCACGACCTGGCCCAGCTCCGGAGTGAAATGGCCTCTGGCCTGCAGCTGGGCACGCAGCCCCCAGGAGGGAGGGAGCCACCCCGGCCCCGAGCAGGCAGCATGCACACCTGGAGGTCCAGCGCCCAAGACCAGGGCAAGTGCTGCTCTCGCCTGCTGCCTGCCCTTTCCCTCAGACCTGCCCAGGGCACCTCAGCCCACGCCTTCCTGAGCAGGCAGCTCCCCGGGGTGCTGGAGCTGGTGCCTGCCAGAAGGTGTCCCACCTCCCACTGCAGACTGGCACCCCCTTTCCACCTGAGGACGTTTTTATTCATTGTAAAACATTTTATAAAGGACTTAACTCCCCAGCCTACGGTACCTGCAGACAGCTAACCTACATGCTGGCACAGAGCAAGGAAGCTGGCTGGCCCAGTCCTCTCTGTGGACAGCAGCACGAATCCCTTGTGGGCAGATGGGCCATTCCCATGGGCTTCTTTCCTGCTGGGGCGCACAGAGCACTGGACTGTGCATGTTGGCCACGCAGGGCTCTTCGTTGAATGGCTGCGCTTCACTGACAGCCACCAGGATGCCAGGTTGTCAGCCCCCAGGGATGGCCATGCCTCCTTGTTGCTTGCATGGTCCCCCAAGCAGCCCTGCAGCGTTCTGGCCACTCTCAGGACAACCCATTGGTCTTAATGATCCCCTTTCCAGTGTCAGGAGGTCTGGGCCAGGCCAGTCCTAAACTGCACTCTGCCCCAGGCCGCCCCTGCCAGCGTCCCCTTTCTCCTGCCCTCGAGCCCCCAGCAATCATGTGGGCAGCAGGAGCCTCCTTGTGTGCACCTGTTGGTGCTCAGACTGCCTGCTGCACCATGGCTCCCAGTGTTGGCTTGTCATGGGACTCAGACAGAAGGACCCTTCAGGGGTCCCATGTGGCCTCTGAATGGCACAGACCCCAGTACAGGTCCTGACATGGCTGACATTCTTTCCATGTGACTCAACTTGATCATCCCGCCCATGGAGGCACACACCTCCCCCTCCAGGCACAGCCCTCCTGCCAGGTGGTCCTCACAGGCCTGTGTGTTTCCAGGTTCCTATCCTGTGAGCGTCCAGTCCCAGCCTGCTCCCAGTGCCCCTCAGCACAGCAGCCTAAGCTCAGTAGAAAGACTTGAGGCTTCTGCACCAGACAATAGGCACCTGTGGCTGGTGAGTGATGGCCCCTTGGGGTCTCTTGAGTTAATCTTCACAATGACTGGACACCACCTAGTGCTCGGGAGACCACTCCTGGGGTGTGGCTGGGTCTGGCTTTGTTCCTGAAGCCTCTGGTTGTGTAGCTGGTGCTGTCTGGGAGGTTGGTCCTTGCTACCACCTGTTGGTGCACATTGACACTGATCCCAAGGCTAGAGCCCCTGCAAGGGACCTGGGTGACCCTGGTGTGAGTTAAGGCAGCCATGAGCACTGAACCCAGCACCCTGGGCCTTCCAGGCAACATATATGCCAAGGAGATGTTGTTGGTCGAGATGAGACCCTGGCCTGGCCGAGACTGCCACTGTGCTCATCAGCTGAGGTGTGTCTGATGCAGGATGGTGCAGAGCTTGAGCCAGCCTGATCCTGAGGCCCTCCCAAACTTCTCAGTACAAGATTATACCAAGTGAGGTGACAGGAATGAAGGGCGCTTCAGAGACACTCAGGCAGATGGAGGGGTGCTACGTATGGGTGGCAGCAAGGTGCTCAGACGAGAACAGGTGTGGAAGTGTTTTGAAAAGTGTTCTGTGTCAACCAGGCGCGGTGGCTCAAGCCTGTAATCTCAGCACTTTGGGAGGCTGAGACAGGAGAATCACGAGTTCAAAGCCAGCCTCAGCAATGGCGAGGTGCTAAGCAACTCAGTGAGACCCTGTCTCTACATAAAACACAAAATAGGGCTGGGGGTGTGGCTCAGGGGTCTAGTGCCCCTGAGTTCAATCCTCAGTACCAAAAAAAAAAAAAAAAAAAAAAAGCCAGACGAGGTGCACATACCCATAATCCCATCAACTCAGGAAGCTGAGACAGGAGGGCCGCAAGTTCAAGTCCAGCCTCAGCAACTTAGGCCCTAAGCAACTTAGCAAGACCTTGTCTCAAAGTAGAACATAAGAAGAGTTGGGGATGTGGCTCAGTGGTTAAGCATTCCTAGGTTCAATTCCTGAGATTGTGTGTGTTTATATATATGTATATACAGATACATATACATATATAAAATATTCATTGACCTCTGGGTTTGATCCCCAGTACCAAAAAAAGAAAGAAAAAAATCAACATTTCTTATTCCTTCTAGCTTCTGAGCGCTAGGCCCTGAAGCGGCACAGCGGCCCTTGGGGTCTTTTGTGGCTGCAGTTGGGTTGTCAGCAGGGGCTGCAGCGTTGTCTGAAGGCTGCCCGGAGCCTGCAGGAGCTACTGCCCAGACAGCTCCTCTCATGCTGTGGGTGTGCGGTCTCAGCTCCTCGCCACTCAGACCTTCGGGGGCCACTGAGCCTCCTCACAACATGGCAGCTATGTCACCCAAGCAAATGGTCCAAGGGAAAGCCAGGTGGAAGCTGCAGTGTATTTAATGATCAACTCTCAGACACGCTTTCACTATTCATCGTGTGGGAGCCACCAAATCCATCCTGTTCCCAAGGGCAGAGGAATTAAGAACCACTTCTTGGTTTAGGAATCGGAGGCATGTTTTCAAATTCAGCTTTGAAATCCTGGAAGTGCTTCTGAAAAGTTTGTCAAAATCAGAACCTGGTGGCTTCCAGGCCTGCCGTAGCACACGCTGGGCCTCCCCTGCCCGCAGGCCATGGTTGCACCCACAGGAGAGCTCTTGGCCACAGGCAATTGGCAACAGAGCCTGAACCTGAAGCCAGAGGCCCTAGGACAAGTGGAGGAGAAAGCAGCCAGAAAGCCCCCTGTGGGATGGCCTGCTGCAAACCAGAGACGCGAAGCACTACCACTTCCTTCTCGGTGGCCCCTCGGGCTGGGCCCCTGGGAACAACAGCTGGCATTGTGAGCTCTGTGTGCCTCTGTGTGTTGCTTAAGGGCTTTGTATGTGTTACCTCAGTGGAGCTGAAGTACACCCAGAAAAGTGAAGCTTAGCGGGGTCCACGTGGAGTTCCGTGTGAGCACTGGGAGGTAGCACCAGGCTTACTCCTTGCCATGCCGGATGGACAGGGCACCTACTACATGGTCAGTGATGAGAAGGAGAGCTCAGTTGGAGGCTTCTAAGGGGAGGAGGATTTGAGATGGACTTTTTTGGTCTTTTTTTAAATATTTTTTTAGCTGTAGATGGACACAATGTCTTTATTTTATTGCTTTGTATGTGGTGCTGAGGATCGAACCCAGGGCCTCACGCATGCGAGGCAAGCGCTCTGCAAGCGCTCTACCGCTGAGCTACAATCCCAGCCCTCTGGTGGTCTTGATCAGCCTAGGCAGCTGGGGAGCTGGGGAGTGTGGCCAGCCAGGGGTGGGGACAGGAAGCTGGGGGGCCAGCAGGGGGACTCTTGCTGCAGCAAAGCCTCCTCAGAGATGGGAGTGGTCTGACTTCAGGAAGCTGCAAGAGTGTCTGGCCTGGGGTTCCCAGGGAAGGGATGAAGCTGGGGCCCCTGCTCCGCAGGCCTCTTCCTGGATTGAGTGAGCAGGACCCTTCCCACAGGAGTTCCGCCACCCTGTGGAGAGCCTGGCTCTGACCGTGGAGGAGGTGGTGGACGTGCGCCGTGTGCTGGTGAAGGCAGAGATGGAGAAGTTTGCCCAGGACAAGGAGCTCTTAAGCAGCCTGAGGAGGGGGAAGGTAGTGGCCTGGGGCAGTGAACGGCGGGACTCGGGCAGGCCAGCCCTGGGCAGGACCTTGGTGGACTGTGAATGCAGCTGAACCTCAGCACACCTTCTCTTACAGATCTGCTGCTGCTGCCGAGCCCGATTCCCACTGTTCTCCTGGCCGCCCACCTGTCTCTTCTGCAAGAGGTGAGCCTTCAGTGCACTTGGCTACAGATTAGCGAGGAGCGCGGTGTCCAGGCCAGGCCTGCCTACGCAGGCAAACTCCCAGGAGAGTGTGTGGTCTGCCACACACCATGGCTGTTAGTCCTTGAGACTGGTCGGTGTGACTGAGGACTGGGATGTTTTCCGACAGAGTTTTTCCTTTGCACCTCTTATGGGGAGACTTTCTCCCTGGGGTTCTCACAGTGGGCATCCTGGGCAGAGCAAGCTGGGGCTTAAGTGGAACCAGCGACTTGTTGTAAAGCCAGATGACCAAAAGGAGGCGAATTAAAACCACTGGGCAAGGCTTTATTGGAAATCACACTCTCGGGCTGAGCACCTCTGTCCATCAGAGTGTGTCCGGGAGACTGGCGCACGTGTTCCAGGGTACAGAAACTTTTAAAAGGCTCGGTCAGGAAGGGGAGGGCTTAGGGCAGGAAGAGAAGGCAGAGGATCCTGCTGAGATCAGAGTCCTTCCTGGATGAGTCAGGAAAAGCCCGCTGATTGACAGGAGGTGCCTCTACTGCTGATGTCAGCGTCTGGCTGTTTCGTGGCTGCCCCTAAGTGGACACCCTGAACCCTGAACCGACCTAACACTCGTCTCTTGGGCATCGTTTTCCTTCGTGTGTTTCAGGAAGCTGTCTGGGCTCTTAGCCAGATACACAGGAGCCCCTGGGCAGGAGTCTGCCCTTGACTTTCTTGTTTATTTTCTTGCTCTGGCGGCAAGGGGGCAGCCCTGGACCCTCCCGTTTGCTTGGGAACCCTGCCTTCCTGTAGATCTGCCCGTATGTGCTGAAGCTGCTCTCCTTGGCTTCTAGAGGCCAGGGGGACGCACGTGTGAGGCCTCTCCTCCTCCCTGTGCTCCTCCCTGCAGCTAATGACTAGAAGGTGGTAGTTCTGGGCAAAGTAGGCTGAGGGATGGGATTTTGAGTTCTAGTTAAATTAGTTTAAACCTTAACAGCCAAGAGGCTCCCACCCTCAACCCAGATGGGGTAACAGGCACCTTCCAACTGGAACAGCCACAAACAAGTGATCACAGGGTGTGAAACACTGGTTTTTAAGACACTGGCAACACACAGGAAGTGTCTGGGTCTGGAGTCTGAGCCAGGGTCTCCTCGGGGTAGGGGGCAAGGCTGAGCATGCAGGTTGGCCTGGCAGCAGGAGTTCTCAGGGTAGGTCCTGGAGAGGGGCAGCAGCACAGAAGGCCCCCCAGAGAAGCCCCCTTGAGCAGGTGGCAGATAGGGGCAAGCAGATGGCTGAAGCTGGGGTAAAAAATCATCCTGATGCAGGCACTGGCAGGCAGCCTGCAGAGCAGACCTGGCTCAGTGCTCGCTGAGTGGTCTCCCTGGAACACAGCCACGTGCTCACTCACTCATTCAGCCACATCCAAGATGTTTACTGTCCTGCTACTTACCCGTGTCCTAAAGATTCAGTGAAACAACCAGGCAGGGTGGCCCATACCTGTAACCCTAGCAACTTGGGAAGCTCAGGCAGGAGGATCACAAGTTCAAGGTCAGCCTAGGCAACTTAGCAAAGCTGTCTCCAAATGACAAATAGAAATGAAAAGGGCTGAGGATGTGTCTGCATGGCAGGGCACTCCTAGGCTCAGTTTTCAGCACCACGTGGGCAGGGGCACACACAGACTTCAATGAACAGTGACACGGTGCTCAGGGCCCAGTCGTGTGTGTCCACCAGCCATGGCTGGGGTGCCATGACTCTGGGGCACTGGGTGGAAAGGCAGGAGGGTCTTGCCACACTGGTGTAGAGTAAGTCACTTGGGTCCAGCATTGCTCCAGGCCTGACAGGTCATTATGGCAAGAGCTGAAAGGACCAAACTGCTTCCAAGTATCTTAACTGTTTCCCAGAACACAGCTCAAGAATAGGAATAGCTGGGCACAGGAATAGCTGGGTGCCAACCTGTAATCCCAGCAACTGAGGCTGGGGCAGGAGGATCACAAGTTCGAGGCCAGACTGAGCAACTTAATGGGTCCCTAAGTAACTTAGCAAGACCCTGTCTCAAAATAAAACATAAAAAGGGCTGGGGCTGGGGCTCAGTGGTTTAATGCCCCTGGTTCAGTCCTCAGTACCAAAAAAAAAAAAAAGAAAAGAAAGAAAAAGAATAGGAACAAAACATGTAGCACCCAGCAAGAAAAAAAGGTTTAGTATCCAATCACAAAATTAATAACAATGTATTGTTGTTTTTTGGGGTGGGGTACTAGGGATTGAACCCAGGGGTACTTTATCACTGAACTGCATCCCCAGCCCTTTTTATTTTGAGACAGAACCTTGCTAAGTTGCTTAGAGATTCACTAAGCTGCTGAGGCTGGCCTCAAACTTTTGATCCTCCTGCCTCAGCCTCTTGAGTTGGCTGGAAATATAGGTGTGCACCACCATGTCTGGCAGTTACTATTTTAAAAATTTTTTTTTTAGTTGTTGATGGACTTTATTTATATGTGATGCTGAGAATCAAACAGTGCCTCACACATGCTAGGCTCTACCACTGAGCTAAAACCCCAGCCTCTGTTGTTGTTATTATTATTATTATTCTTATTTGTGGTTCTGGGGACAGAACCCAAGGCCTTGCACATGCTAGGCAAATGCTCTACTGAGCTACATTTGCAGCCCTAACCCAAGGGTTTACTGATGGAAAATTACTTTAGGACATCCATGCCAGAGGACATGACCCATTGTTCTAGAAAAGGAGTTTGGACAATTTCTGTTAATATGGAGAAGAGCCATTGCTGTGTCTTTATAGAACAGTTTACACAGTACCTCACTTCCATTTGTGAAATATTATGTATGTTTTGTTATTTGTCTAGAAGAGTCTGGAGGATGGAGGCTGTATTGCTAACAGAGATCATCTCTATGGGTGGGCTAAATTGTAATGTTGTTTTAATTTCTACAAAAAGCCTTTACTTTTAACATTGGGCTTGGGACTCTGAGCGTGTTCATTGCTTCTGGAAACTGAGTATCTCCATGAGGCCCCTGTGCTTAGATGGTGCTTCTCTGTGAGGCGGGTCTGGCACACCCCAGTGTGGAAGGTCCATGAAGACTCCAGCCAGATGCACCAGGAGAAAGCTGAGGGGCCGAGGGGCATTGGGTGGGAGCCAAGGAGGAGAGAAAGAGCTAGGAGTGAACCGAGAAAGAAGCGGAGCCACCTGGCACCAGGAAGACAGTGCGGGCACGGGGTGGGATGCAGGGCCAGGAGGCAGTTGTGCCTTCCTGGGCCTCTTCACTGCCTCCTCTGCTCCCTTCCAGAGCCGTCTGCACTTCCTGCAGCATGAAGGTGAGGATCTCATGGGATCTGCAGGGTCTCTGCGAGCTGGGACGAGCTGGGACGGGCTCTGCCATCTGGTGTGTGTACCCAGCAGTCGGGCCCAGTCACCCATCGACTTCCTCCAGGCCGGGCCCTGCCCTACACTTCCCAAGCCTGCCTGCGGGGAAGAGGCTCTGTGGGGAGGCTTTAGGAAGTGGTGAGTTGCATGGGGAGGCCGCCCCTCCGGAGGCCACCTGCGTGGGAGTACCTCGCACCAGACCTCTGTCCCTGTGGTGCATGCGCCATGCAGGCAGGCACCAAGGTGAACACAGTGGCGCTCAGAGTCATCCCTTCGCCTCGGCTTGGAAACAAGCCTGCTGAGGAGGGCCCTCCCCACAACCCACCCTCCACGTGCCAACTTACTCCCGCCCAGAGTTGAACGCCACGCTGCATTCTTCCTGGAGGGGAAGGGCACTAAGAAGTCCTATCCCACTGAGCAGAGGACACTGTTGGGTTGTGCCAGGAAGGAGGCCCTGCTGGGTGTCAGGCCAGAGAGTGGAAGGGCGAGAGCTGCGTGTGGGCTGCCATGCCTCCCTCTGTTGCAGATGAAGATGCCTTCTAAGAAGTGTGCACACGTCCCCGTCTACACACTGGGTTTTGAGAGTCTGCAGAGGGCACCTGCTGCCAAAACCACGACAGCGCTGAGACGAGACGTCTTCCAGTATGTTCCTTTGCCTGGGTGCTGGTGTCCTGCAGTGGTCGGTCCTTGGCAGGGATTTGGAGCTGGACAGGGGCTGGACTTGTCTCACGAGGTTGGAAGTTGAACGGGGGTGGTCAGGACCCAGGACTCCAGTTCCTGTCAAGAGCCCCTCTGAGATGCTTTCTGCTAGGCCTGTTGACCCCCTAGTCCCTGTGGGTTGGGATGAAGGGAGGGACAGGCAGCAGGTCAGCCTAGGGGCCTGCAGAGGCCTCTGGTGTGTCAGAGCCCTGCTGGCTCCTCTGCCTGATGGTCCTCTCCTGGCCCCACCCTGCCCCAGACCCCTGCAGGGACCACAGTGGCGAAGCGTGGAGGAAGAGTTCCCCCACATCTATGCGCATGGCTGTACCCTGAAGGACGTCTGCAGTGACTGCTCCAGCTTCGTGGCGGACGTCGTGCGCTCCAGCCGCAGAAGTGTGGATGTCCTCAATGCCACGCCAGCCGCAGCCGCCAGACGCAGTCTCTCTACATCCCCAACAACAGGACTCTTGACTTCCAGTGATGGCCCAGGGTGGCCAGGCCTCTAGGAAGGGACCTGGCTCCAGCCTGGTCTAGGCTGAGGCTCTGCTCCCAGTGCGGGGGACCGGCCACCCATGCTCCTGAGCTGTGCATGTACATATATACATACGTAGATGCCTGTATATAATAAACACATGGCCTATATATTTATATACGTGGTTTCCTGGCCCCACAGTTCATTTGGGCCAGGCTCACTCCAAGACCCTGGGGGAGTGGGTGTTTCCTTTCAGGATTCCTCGGAGGGACAGGGAGGGGACAGGGATTAGGTCTTCTCACTGAGCATGGAAGGCAGAGCCCCTAAGGCTTGGCCTGTTCCAGGTCTCTTCTCCACTTCAGCAGTGAGAACCAGCCGTCTCCCCTGCCTGGGTGGAGGTCCAGGTTGGGATAGGTGCCTTGGTTCACGGGTGGAGCAGAGCACTCTGCTGTCTCTGCTCTCCCTTAAGGGTATGTCAGCTAGTTTTCCATCATTGCAACAAAATACCTGAGATTAAACAACTTAAAAGCAGGAAAGATTTATTCTGGGCCATGGTTTCCGTCAGTGGATGCTCGGCCATCACTCTGGACCTGTGGTGAAGCAGCAGGATGGTGTGTGGCCAGAGAGCACAGCTAGAGGAGACAGGGTCCCAGCAGGTCCCCCAGTGATCTCCTCCTCTAGCAAAGCCCCGCCTCCTTAAGTTCTTACTATCTACTGACAGCATCACCGGCTGGGCACCAAGCCTTCAACACCATCCTTAGGGGACATGTGAGATCCAGACCTTAACGTTCCACCTGGGCCCCAGAGACTTATGCCCATCCCACCATGCAAAATGCTTCCCAGAATCCCATGGTCTCAATGGTTCCAGCTCTGCTCACAAGTCCAAGGTGCTGCCAGGTGTCCATTGTACCAATGCTCAGGGTGAACATCCCTTTTTATTTGGGGGGTAGGGGTGGGTACCAGGGATTGAACTCACTCGACCACTGACCCAGCCCTATTTTGTGTTTTATGTAGAGACAGGGTCTCCCTAAGTTGCTAAGTGCCTCGCTGTTTGCTGAGGCTGGCTTTGATAGCTGGGCCCACTTGGACTCACGATCCTCCTGCCTCAGCCTCCCCAGCTGCTGGGATTGCAGGTGTGGCCACCGCGCCCAACAACATTCCATTCTGAAAAGGAGGGATAGGAGAAAACCACAGAAGGACCAGACCAAAGGCCAAACCATCAAGGCAAACCCTGAATCCTGTAGCTCCATGTCTGGCACCTGGGGTCTGTGGTGGGGGTGGGTGAGGCCCTAAAGGGTTTGGGCAGCCTGGCCCTATGGCCTTGCCGTCTGTAGCCCACAGGGCCACTCTCTCGGGTTGGCTCTGCTTGCTGCCTGCAGCTTCTGTTGGCAGATAGTCCATGCTTCTGGCATCTCTAACTTCCTGGGGTCTCCACTGCTTAGACTGCGCTCTCACAGCTGCACACGTTGCCCTCTGGGTTTCATGCAGGGGTCCCAACCCTGCCACACACTGCCTGGCCTCTCAGGCCACACTGAAATCTGATGGAAGCCTCCATGACCCCACAACTCTTGTATCTTGCATTCCTGCAAAACCAGCATCACAAAGAGGATGCCAAGGTATGCCACAAGCTCAAGCGATAGCCGGGCCCACTTGGACCACAGGTGCAGTGGCCTCGGAGTGCCTGGATGGCTATGCTTGGTTAAATGAATTCTAATAAAACAATTTCCTTGGTGGCCCTGTGTAAGCAGGGCACCCTTTCCAATGAGCTTATTCTTTTACACCCTTGGGCCTGAGGTAGGTGGGGCCTGGACAGTTCCTGAGGTCCTCTCAAACATCCTTCCTATTCTGGTGCAAATGCGAAGTACTTGTTTGTTTTGGTGCTGAGAATTCATTTAGGACCCTCCTGCATGCTACCACGAAACACAAGCCCATCCATTTCTTATTTATTATTTTGAGATGGGGTCTCACTGAGTTGCTGAGTCAGGCCTTGGACTTGCAATCTTTCTTCCAAGTAGCTGGGATTACAGGTGTGCTGCTTCTGCTTTTTTCCCTCAGTATTGGGGACTGAACCCAGTGGTGCTCTACCACTAAGCTACATTCCTAGTCCTTTTTTTTTTTTAATTTTGAGACAGGGTATTGCTAATTTGCCCAGGCTGGCTTTGAACCTATAATCCTCCTGGCTCAGCCTTCCATGTTGCTGGGATTATAGGTGTGCACCACTATGCCCAGCCTGGCATGTATTTATTTTAATGAATGAATTTTTGTAGTACATGGGATTGAACCCAGGAGTGCTCTACCATTAAGCTACATCTCCAGCCTCCTTTTTTATTTTATCCTTTTGGCTTTTTTTTTTTTTGGTGCTGGAGATTGAACTCAGGGGCACTGGACCACTGAGCCACATCCCCAGCCCTATTTTGTGTTTTATGTAGAGACAGGGTCTCACTGAGTTGCTTAGCGCCTCACCGTTGCTGAGGCTGGCTTTGAACTCGCGATTCTCCTGTCTCAGCCTCCCTAAGTGCAGGGATTACAGGCTTGAGCCACCGCACCCAGCTTATCCTTTTGGCTTTTTTTTGTGGGGGGGAAGGAGAGGTACTGTGGATTAAACCCAGGGGTGCTTTACCACTGAGCCACATCCTCAAACCTTTTCATTTATTTTATTTTATTTTTTAATTTTGAGACAGGGTCTCGCTAAGTTGCTGAGGGCCTCACTAAGTGTCTGGGGCTGGCCTCAAACTTGCAATCCTCCTGCCTCAGGCTCCTGAGTCATGGGAATTACAGGTGTGTGCCACCATTCCCAGCTCATTTTATCTTAAAATAGGGTCTTGCTAAGTTGCCCAGACTCTCCTCAAACTTGGAATCCTCCTGCCTCAGCCACCTGAGTCACTGGGATCATATGTCTACGCCACAGTGCCTGGTTTGGCTTTTATTTAATGATACTTAACTTTTCAGCAAGCAACACTTCCTTGTCCCAAACTACACATGCTTCTTTCTGGCCAAGCTGCAAGGTTTTCGAATCTTTCTGCTATGCTTTTCGCACACAATCCTCATGGTAAACCTAGCTAAAATAAGCCAATATCGCCCATGCTGCAGCTTGAGTGCTGTGCTGCCTTGAAATGTCCTCCACCAAAAAAACTAGTCCATCAGCTTTACATGCAGTCTCACACAAAGTTTCAGGGCATGGACACAATGTAGACAGATTCTTTGCCAGAATACCGTATGTGTAGCCTCTGGTCCGATTCCTCACAGTTCTTGTTCCCACCTGGACCGTCATCAGTGTAACTGGGAAGGGCGGTTTCACTCCTCCTCACGCTCCAACAGCAGCTCAGGAGAGGCTGGTGAGAGAACGCACCTCAACGCGGCGTTGAGGGGGCGGGAACTGTGTCGGTGCCACCTTCGCGGCTCAGGAGAGCAGACAGTGTTCATGAGGGGGACAGGGGGACAGTGCTTCAAAGGGCAGAAAACCCCTCTTCCAAGAGCATGCTTACCTCTGCTGTCTCCTCCTTGGAATCACCTCTGTGGACTTCTTATCACATTGAAGGGAACCTCCATACTCCTGGGGTCAGTATCTGCATTTTCTTTTGGGATTCAGTTACCTTCTGAGCTGAGCAGAGATTTAGCAGAGGGCTTTCTTTAGGATCTACAATACCGTGAGAAAGATGTTAAAGATGGGGGTAGTTTAGGGAAGAGGTTGAGGGGGAGGAGAAAGTAACTTGAAGAAAAAGTACACCTGAGCCGGGCGCGGTGGCGCACATCTGTAATCCCAGCACTTTGGGAGGCTGAGACAGGAGGATCGCGAGTTCAAAGCCAGACTCAGCAACGGCGAGGCGCTAAGCAACTCAGTGAGACCCTGTCTCTACATAAAACACAAAATAGGGCTGAGGAGGTGGCTCAGTGGTCGAGTGCCCCGGAGTAGTTCAATCTCCAGTACCAAAAAAGAAAAAAGAAAAACATCTTTCCATGGGAATTGAAGAGAATATTTTGTTTTAAAAAAAAAGATGGGCTGGGGTTGTGGCTCAGTGGCAGAGCGCTTGTCTAGCATGTGTGAGGCACTGGGTTAGATCCTCAGCACCACATAAAAATCAATAAAATAAAGGTCCATCAACATTTTTTAAAAATATATTTTTAGTTGTAGATGGACACAATATTTATTTTTAAATAAATATAAATAAATATAGGATACGAGCCTTTGGGGGACATTCCAGATCCAAACATAACAAGAGGCATGGCAGCAGAGGCCCCTGGGAAGCCTCTGAGGGTGGGATTATCCTGGGAGGCACTATGACACCCCACCTCTCCATGAGGAAGGCCAAAGGCCAAGCTTGCTCTCTATCTCTTGCCTGACATCCATACCCCAGCCATCCTGCCCTCAAGGCCCTACCACACCTGGTACTGTTCTGATCATTCACTCCTTGGTGGCCCCAAGGGCCCAGTGATGCTGGGTTTCCTAGTACAGGGAGAAGCAGCTTTGTAAACATGTGCGCATGGCCACTCTTGGCCTCCTGGCCTGGGGTATGCACCAAGGACTCAGTTATGGCAGTATGTTTTCTCAAGGTGGGAGCTTGGCTCTGAAGGGCTACCTGTCTTTCAGGACAAGGAAAGTCCTCCCTGGCTCCACTGTCAGGGTGCCTATCATTGAATGAGGTGCCCAGGGCCCACTTCTGTCCATAAAGCTCTGGTCATCCTAGGGTTGCACGCAGAATAGCAGCTGAGGTCACTGGCTACACCTGCGGATCCAGGGGAGCCTTTGGTCTCATTTCTAAGCCAGTGAGTCCTATTATCTAAGGAGATGATGTGTGTGGGGCTCACAGGGGCTGGTGGCACCAAGAAGGCTCTGTGCTAAGCACCTTCCGCCTCATCTGCACCCTGCGGTGGTTTGGTCCTCACTTCAAAGGAGGAAGCTAATATCTCAACAAGTGAAGTATCTGGATGCTTACTCAGGAATATGCTAAGACCTCAGCTGAGTCCTGTTGACTCCAGATTGTAACACCTTCTCAGGACTGGAGGAGACCCAGAAGGAATATGACTGGTAGTAGATGGACTTGTGGGAAAGAATTCCCTTATCATTTGGAGTTTGTGAAATTCAAACACACTAAATTAGAGCAGCGAATAAAATCATCAGCTCCCACTTGTTTGAGCCCCTCACCAATTGTTTGTCCTTGTATTTTTTTTTTTTTTGGTTCTGGGGATTGAACTCAGGGGTACTTGACCCCTGAGCCACATCCCCAGCCCTATTTTGTTTTATGTAGAGACAGGGTCTCACTGAGTTGCTTAGCGCCTCGCTGTTGCTGAGGCTGGCTTTGAACTCGCGATTCTCCTGTCTCAGCCTCCCTCCCTAAGTGCTGGGATTACAGGCTTGCACCACCGCGCCCAGCTTTGTCCTTGTATTTTTATTCCTGTTTAAAAACAAGAAAACCAGCAGAGAGGGTCAGGAATTTTCCTGTCAGAGCCAGTAATAAAAAGATCCTGTTAAAAAAATTGATAAGAATGACAAAGCTCATGTCTGTGCAGCAGTCTCCTGGGAGCTAAGTACTGTTGCCATACCGGCCTGATCCTACAGATGCAGAAACTGCACCGGGCAACACATCTGCTCACACTGCCAACCATGGGTAGACCCGGTTCTGATCCACACCTGGCAGTGAAAGCCCACGAACATAGTGGAAGCTTATCTTGGGAACAGCTGGGCTGAGCTGAGGGCGCTGCCCACTGGCCGCAGCACCCCACAGAGCTCTTCCTGAGGCGACTCAGGCAGCGAGTTCCAAAGCAAAGTCAAGGGGAGCAATCAGCTCCTGTCTTCTTGCTGCCCTTAGAGTTGCTGAGCTCACCTGTCTACTCAACCCTAGGTCACAGGAAGCTGCACATTCGGCCCAGGCAACCAACTTCAGTCTCCTATACTTGATACCTTGATGGTAGAATTTGTTTAGAAGGTAACCCTCCAGCCGGATGCGGTGGCACACGCCTGTAATCCCAGCACTTAGGGAGGCTGAGACAAGAGAATTGTGAGTTCAAAGCCAGCCTCAGCAATGGTGAGGTGCTAAGCAACTCAGTGAGACCCTGTCTCTGCATAAAACACAAACTAGGGCTGGGGATGTGGTCAGTGGTCGAGTGCCCCTGAGTTCAATCCCTTGTATCAAAAAAAAAAAAAAAAAGAAAAAGAAAGAAGGTAACCCTCCTTGCTGAGGACCAGAACTTCAGCACTCAGGGGGAATTTTACATTTGGAGTTGCTTGTTCAGGGAAGACCCAGTCTATGAGGGGATTAGAGGCTGCTTTTACTAAAAGCACTCTTCTTCACTTAGGCCTGCAGATGCCTGATGGATAACTAAGGTGGGATGAAAGCTTGGCATCTTCGCCTTCATTTTGTCTCTATTCCCTTAAACTTGGGGTCAGGTTCCTGCTTAACTCTGCAAACAGACACGTTGATCATTTAAGAAACGTTCACCAAAGCTGCTGGCCCTCTTCCTTTAAGGCTGAAGATGCAAACATAATAGTAACTATTCTCAAGACCTGTAGGGACACTCAACTGCCAGCTTCTATAAGACCTATTCCAGACCCCTTCAGTGTGGTGCCTAGAAGTGTCCAGCCACTGCCTGGCACCTTTCAGGAGCAATCATCCTGTGGAACTGAACTGCTCCCCACTTCCAGGATCACAGGTCTGATGAACACCCTGTACAGTGAATGGAGACTGCCCTGCAGTGACAAGGACATCACTGAACTGAAACAGAGATCATCATCCACCAGACCAAGTGTCACCCAAACCACTTCATGTGTGCCCCTCTTGCCTTGCCCAATTCTTCCTCTATTCTAAGCCTCAAGCTCAGTCAGAACCCCTAAAGACAGGGCTGAGGTGCTTGGTCTCACTCGTCTTCCCGACATGACCATGTTGACTAGAGTCCTTTTCCTGCTTTTCACTGTTTCACATTTTTCCTTTTGGTTTTTTTTTTTTTTTTTTTTGGCACCAGGGACTGAACTCAGGGGCACTCGACCACTGAGCCACATCCCCAGCCCTATTTTGTGTTTTTATGTAGAGACAGGGTCTCACTGAGTTGCTTAGTGCCTCGCTATTGCTGAGGCTGGCTTTGAACTCGCGATCCTCCTGTCTCAGCCTCCCTAAGTGCTGGGATTACAAGCGTGAGCCACCGCGCCCGGCTCCTTTTGGTTTTTTGTGGTGAGTGGCCAGACCTGATTTGTTGGGCCCTCCAGAGTTGGTTCTCTGGCCTAGGACTCTGGTAACAATTTCAAGTGGGGCCTGATGTGCACCCCCCAAGTGTACACAGCCACTCTCTTGTGGAGAGGAAGCTGTTCCAGACTGAGACCTCCCATTTCCTGTTGGTTGGCCTGTGGAAATTGGTCACACTCCTGATCTAGGGTGGCACAGAAACACCTAGTCACATCCTGAACAGTCAGAATAGACTGGTGTCCTGAGCATGACTGGGAAGGGTCAGGAGTGGCTGTGAGTAGTTGGGGACTTGAGGCAACAGCCATATGCCCCCATGGAGTGCCTCAAGATTCTTAATCATTGTACAGACAGGGCATGGTACAGACAGGGCACCTGACAAGCCAGCCACCCCACCATGTGCTCCATAGAGTAACACTGACTCAGTTCCCAACATGGGGGAGGAACCTGGACTGCGGGGATGCAGAGGGAGGGTAGCACTCAGGTGCACAGTAAGAGCAGGTGTACATCAGGGATGAAGCTAGGGGACCCATCCTGTCCCTGCCTCCGTTCACTGCCCCAGCCAGCAGGCTACCTTATTTGGACTCTGGATGCATAGAACTTAATGCAAATCCAAGTTCTCTCTGGGCCACTTAATTCTGAGTCCCAGTTTCTTCAACTGTCAAAGCAGGGATTCCTACCTCTCAAGATGAGATAGGAATTTAGTACAGTGCCCTGCCTAGCTCCCTAGTGGGGGCCATCCCCACACCTAGGCTGCCCTCTCCTCTGCTGTCTTAGGTGGGGCAGGTCCACACCTCAACACCAGTCCCTCTCGTTCCTGCATTTGTTCCTCTGCAATTCTCATTTTGGCTGCCCCACAAAAGGAGTTCTAAAATATCAAAATCGGACCCCAGTTCACCCTGTGGGATGGGACCTCACATCATCATTGTAAAAACCTCCCTGGCAGGTTGTGATGCACGGTAAGGGCGAGAGCCTGACCTCCGCCACCGATTCCCACACGCAGACACACAGGAGACTCGTCGCTCCACGCCGAGTACCTCTCAAGCCCTACCTTAAGATCCCTTCGTGCTTTGTGGGGGGGGAGGGATGTCCAGGAATCTAACTCTGGCCGTCTCTTGCAGCCGTAGAGGCTGGCTGAGAGGGGACACAGAGCCCATGTCACACAGGTAGGCCACGTGTGGCAAGCTGTCGCCTGCAGACCATCTCTTTGACCGCCCAGCGCCTCAGCCATCCACCTGTGCGCACCCCTTCCTCCTCGCCCCACCTACCAGGGGATCTTGCCTTCTGGGTCGGGGTCCAGGCGAAGGGTGCGCCCCGGGCCCCGTCACAGCCTGACATCTGTACCCAGCACACTCCAAAAATCCAGAGAAGCACTGTACTGCAGCCAGCCAGGCTCGGCCGCGCGGTGGCGCCCAACTCTCGCGAAGACTCGCCCGGAAGCGCCTGCACCTTCTTTCGTGCCAAAGGTGACGGGGAAGAAGTTCCGGAGAGCAGCAGCGCGCAGGCGCGACCCGCCAGCCTCGCGCCAGCGCGCCCTCAGTGCGCAGGTGCGCCGGCCGCTCTCTTTTCTGCTCTTCCTTCTCCTTCTCTCCAGACGTCAGGCCGTCGGGTCCTATGTCGCGCCGGGCCCTCCGGAGGCTGAGGGGGGAACAGCGCGGCCAGGAGCCCCTCGGGCCCGGCGCCCTGCAGTTTGTCCTCCGTGATGATGATGACGCAGAAGAAGAAGGACCAAAACGGGGATCAGGGGGCCGGCGTCCCGGGGGCTCAGGGAAGGAGGGTGTCCAAGTCAACAACCGGTTCGAGCTGGTGAGGAGCGGGG
>PVHX01017958.1:0-38478 GCA_004024805.1 Geosciurus inauris
GTTTTTAGATACTAGATTGGTTTGAGCATAACTGCATCTAGACAGTATAGGGATTTTTACCCCAAAAGACAACATTTGTACTTAAGAGTAAGTCTCTCTTTTTTTGGTACTGGAGATTGGACTCAGGGGCACTGGACCACTGAGCTACATCTCCAGCCCTATTTTTGTGTTTTATGTAGAGACAGGGTCTCACTGAGTTTGCTTAGCGCCTCCCCCGTTGCTGAGGCTGGCTTTGAACTCGTGATTCTCCTGTCTCAGCCTCCCTAAGTGCTGGGATTACAAGCTTGTGCCACCACAAAGAGTAAGTCTCTCATTGTAAGCAATTTATTACTGTTACAGTATGATAATGGGGAAAAATTTCCTCTCAGTGCTGTTTCGGCCTTTTGAAACAGGGCAACCAAGACTTAGGGATGCTTTTTCCTTAGTGTCTTTTTGCAGGTTACTTGGACGTGTGGTTGTCTCATGAAAAAACATCGTATATATATTTTCCAAGTAAAAAGTTCCTTGAAAGTAGGTAAGGCCAAAAAAATGTAATTTCTACTTTGTATATAAAAATTTGTATCACATTTGGATTGCATTTTGAGTCACAGAAGATCCTTCAGTATTACTAGGGAACAAAATATAGAAACCTCACGGCTTTTCTGGGCTGGACTAGTTTTTAAAGTAAAATTTTAATAACTGTACACCAGACTAAAAAAGCAAGTAATCCTACTGATAGGAGCAAATCTCTTTCTTGAGTAATCACTATTAGGTGTATAACCAGCTACATGCTTTTTGTGTGCACATGCATTAATTTTTAAAAACGGAATTATATTTTTGCTGTTTATATCATAAACATTCTTGCATATCAAGACAAATAGACCTATTATTGTTAATGCCTGTATAGTGTTCCACAGCATAGTTCCTGCTATTACTTAGAATCTTCTGTTGGTAGACTTTGCTTCTTCCATTTCTTGCTATTAAATAATGAGATGATGGTTAGCCTTGCAGCTATGTTCGTTCTCATCAAATGTATACTTCTTAGTTGATGGAATAACTACTCAAATGTGCTAGATTAGAATTAGCATTTCTTGATACAACTATTCTTCAAATCTTAGTATACACACAGAAATGTACATACTTAAAATTATGACTTTTTTTAAAGCTGTGGTAATTCAACTAAATTTACTGCAAATGTTCAAAATTTTACTGAAAAAAATTTCATTTTTAGATTAAATAATACAGTATTAGTGACCTATGACAACCATTGTATTGCTTTCTTCCCGTTATTTTCTCCAGTAGTTTTCCTGCAGAATTTCTCAATTTCAGAATTTCAGAATTTCTCAAAATTTCTCAATTTTTCCATATGATGTCTGCATTTATTACTTACATTTCATTACTGTTTGTAGAATAGTATTGAGTGTTTGGTATGTACCTTGCACTGTGATAAGTACTTCATATGCATCATTTCGCTAACTTTTGTTCCCAGTAATTCTATGAAGGAGTCCTGTTATCTCTATTGTGCATATTTGTATATGAACTCTTAGATTCATATACAGACTTACAACTTAGGTAATTTACCCAAGATTGTGTAGTTATTGAGAATAAGATCTTTTAGCTTAGTTTTATGTCACTTTGTAAAAGAACTTTTAACTCCCAGTGTCCATTAATAATCTTTACTTGGTTTGTTTTCTTATAAACCTTATTTCCATGAATATATTAATATACATTCTCTGGTAGAACAAAATTAGGATCATTTTGTGTATGTCATGTGTATATGTATAAATGTGTATTTTACATCAAAGACATCTTTACCTATACATATTGCTCTGTCATGCCTGTATAGTCTTCTGTAGTCTAGCTGCACTATGATTTATTGATTAGCACATTTCTGGTTTTTCCTCTGCTTATAATTTAAAGTTCCTTTTGCAGGATTTGGGTTACCATTTAGAACAAAATGAAGAGAAAAGAGAAGATAAAATTTGTCTAAAGCCATTTGTTATAGTGTTGTCCAGGAAATGTGAGACCTCTATAAGAAGTTTTGGGTATTTCTACAATTTTTCAATTTTTCTTCATAATTTCCTCCCCAAATTTTTTTCATATTTTATGAGACTTAATTAAAAAACAATTTGTCTCCATTACAAACAAGCCTTAGTGCTCTTATTTTTTGAAGGGACTATACTTTGAGGTTTGGGATTATTTTATAACCATGCATGTGCCATTCTTTTCTAATTTATCCTCCCTAAAATTTGTGGCATGATATTTCAGTTGTGTGTGAATAGAGGTTTTTCAGTGCAGAAATTGTCTTAATTGAATTTTAAATCATTTACCAAATATTCTCAAGAAGCTCTCTTGAGAAAGCCCAGAAAACAGACTGGAAAGGTATACTGGGAGAGGTTTCATCTGGATCAGAGATGGACAACACCAAATTGAATTTCTAGTTGAAATGGGGAGTCAGATCTTGCTTGTAACCTTGGTAAGTCAACTTATTTTATTATATAATTGCTTAGGTCCTTTACAGTTTGATTCTTTGTTCTTTAGTTGTATTTGGTATTTATTAACAACCTTTGAGAGGAACCCTGAAGATTCATTTTTAAATGCATTCAACAAAATTTATTGAATATTAATTAGGACCAAGCCCTGTTTTCAAGGTGCCCACAGTTTAGTTTGGTGGGATTTTTAGTCAGAGAGCTATAGTGACTGTGGGGCAAGGTAGAATTCAGAGAAGGCATTTAGACTAGTTTTGACATTTGAAAAGGGCATTCCATGATATATGCTCCATGCAGAGGACAAAGCACTGGGTTCCTTAACCTGATTTTTCCCTTAGATTATTTACATCACAAGTATCTTAATATCTGTTTTTTTGTGTGTGTGTGTGATTTTTGCCCAAGTATTAAGAGCAAAACTGGCTGTGGGAAGCAGAATTTAAAAGTATTTTCAGTGGTAGAAAAAATTAGTCACTTGAGATCCTGAAATGATAATTGCTGTAGATTCATAAGTCACAAATTGGAGCTACTTAGGAAGATTCATAAATCGCTAATTGGAGCAACTTATGAATTGCTGCAGCTTAATAAAGAGGGTCACTTTTGGAGACTTATACTAAGCTACAGACAGCAGTGTGTTTGCTGTTCTTGGATTATGTGTTCTCCATATTTTGACTTAATAGCTAATTTTATCAAAAAAATTTACAGTGATTTAATCAGTTTCTGATGAAACAAAGATATGTATATACAAAATTTCATTTTAAAATAGTTAACAGTTGTGTAGTTTTGGGGGAGGTCAGATAGTTCAAAAAGTGGTAAATGGGCATGGATTATTAGCCTCAAATTGAGTTTAGCATATTGTGGGTGTTCTTATGCTTAAATTTAGTCTCTTTACTAAATATAATGTGTGGAAGATTTTACTGTGAAAATAGAATTTATAACTTATTCCATAAAGAGGCACAGATCTTGTTTGAAAATTAATCTTTGACATTGGACCTGCTTTTGGGTGAACTTCGAATGCTTTGGAAGTGAGAATTTAAATGCTACAAGATAAAACATTGATTATAAAAAGAAGGTATTTGAAAGCTGTTAACTTAAAGGCTAAAAAGGACAATTGAGTCAACTTTTCCCACCCATTTTTAAAAACTCACCTCAATCTGGATGATCTGAATCTTGAGAGAGAAGGATTCAGGAAGATGCCTATGCTAGTCATTTTCTTCCTTTTTATCTTTTTTTTTTAAATTACTGGGGATCGAATCAGTGACAGTACTTCTGAGCCATATCCTTGATCCCCTTTAGTTTTCTTTTTATGTTAAGACACGGTCTTGCTAAATTGCCAAGGCTGACCTTGAACTTGTGATCCTCCTGCCTCAGCCTCCCAACCTGAGATTACAGGCCGTGCACCACTGCACCCGGTTAGGAATTCTTAACTTCTCTGTCCAGGCTGACTTTGTTTAGCTCCTTTGATTCCTTTTTTTTTTGGTACCGGGGATTGAACTCAGGGGCACTCGACCATTGAGCCACACCCCCAGCCCTATTTTGTGTTGTATGTAGAGACAGGGTCTCACTGAGTTGCTTAGCAAATCGCCATTGCTGATACTGTCTTTGAACTCGTGATTCTCCTGTCTCAGCCTCCCTAAGTGCTGGGATTATAGGCTTGTGCCACCGCTCCCAGCTTCCTTTGATTCTTTGACCAGTTTGTATGATTTACTTAAAAAACAAGCAAGCATGCAAAACACTATCTGAAATAGATTAGTGTCACTTCCTGCTCTAAAATTGGCTAATGTGAACTTGTCCCATTTAGACAATATGTTTATTTTCCAGTGTTTACCATCAGTTTCATCGGGTGTTTATTGAGCACCTTCTTTGTGCAGAACATTTCTGTGATTTGCAGATGCATAGCAGTGGGACAGACATTGTTGCTGTCTTCATATAACTTAACATTATGGTTGAAATTCAGTTTCTTATAAAACGATGCAACTTTTTCTTTTCAGCATTGGGGTCTTAAGATTGTTCACACCATCCATACAAATAGAAGTTATTGCCATTGAATACATTCTCTGATTAGTATTAATGCTCTTCTCTCTTTCATTGGTTGTTGGTTTGATACCAAATGAAAGGTGCCCTTTGTCTTTGATGCCTGTTGCAAATGTAATTTGCCTCATAGCATCTGATTTAATATTTCATAGTCCGTAAGGACATAAATTTTGGCACCAAGTAGACGAGGTTCCATTCCAGACCTGGTTACTTTCTAGCTCTGACCTAATATAAATTGGCCTGAGCCTCATTTTCTTGTCTCTTAAAAAAATAAAAAAAGAGACTGATTAACTACTGGTAATATCTGCCTTATAGGGTTTATAAGAGTGCACATAAAGGGCTTATTATAGATTCTAGTAAACAATAATGTTAATAGTTTCCCCGTTAGGGAGATAAGACTGACTCGTAAAAGATACCTTTATTTCACCCTCACCCTACTATGTAGTAGTTGCACAGTTAATAAGTATTTTGGAGAGAGTTGTGGCATATACATATTTTGTCCATACACCTCTCTTAGTAACTGAGACTTGGTCTTTAGGGTTTTCCCTTCACTTGTTGACTGAGCGATAGGAGCCTCCTAAACCTCTGCTACTTTAATTCAAGTAGGAGAGCTGAATCTTGTTAGCTGTAAATTGTTACTATCAGGAAGATAAAAATGAATGTGAATGTTGGGTAGAGGTGACTTCTAGGTAGGAAAAAGATCAAGAAAAGAATGTGGTGGATAAAATGGTTAGCCTTATTGGTCTCAGGCAAGAAGAGAAAGAGGGTACTTCATGTAGAAAACAGACGTGGAACAGAGAAGTATGCCTGTTATGGGATACACATTATATAGAAGACACATTTACAAGTGTTCTCTTTGGAGCCATTCAGTAACACTCCACAGAGAAGGTAGCTGGAGAGCTCATCTCAGGTTAAATATATTTTTCCAGGGCCACCCAACTGGTGAAATGATAGAGGGTCGTGTCAATCTGTGGTCATACTCTTAGCACTAAATATTGGCTTCTAAATAACTGGCAATGTATATTAAGGATAAAAGAGTTATGAGAATTAGGGAAAAATAAGTTGGAACCGTGTCACTGAGATCTTAAGTAGAAGGCTAAGGAATTTGGACTTTAGTGGGCAGTGGAAGTCACTAAAGGTTTTTGAGCTACAGTAATTGTGAAAATGATTCAAGAAGATTATTCTAGTAGCACTGAGTAAAATAAATGGCAGTTGAGGATGTTTTAGGTAGCAAGACTGCTAAGACAACCCATGTTAACCAGGAAAGAATTAGAATGTGAACAAAGAGTTAGCATTAGAAATAGACTAAAAAAATTTGAGGGAAATTATGAAAGTATAACTGGCAAATGATTGGATATTTGGTAAATAAGGGAGAGGGGAGTAATGGAATCAAAATTACTGTGTGAGTAGGAGGATGGTGATGACACTAGGAATAGAAAGGAGGAGGTTCAGAGGAAATGTTTAGACATGGTTGAAGATGCAGGTGGTACATTGAAGCATTTTGTCTTGCATGTAGCTTTTATAAAATGGGCACTGCTGGATGTTCTTTTTGGCCTTATCCACTTCCCACCTTTCTTCTCCCACCATGTTCCTGTGAGACTGATTCCTAAAGAATTGCGTATTCTCTTCTCTGGCTTCATTCATGTTTGGTTTACACTGTGGGAAAAACCAGCAGGTGGTTTTTGGAGTGTGAATGAAGGGGAGATCAAAATATTTGTTCCTCCACTTCCTAAATATAATTACTCAGCAGCAGATAATCCATGTCCACAGTTCTGTTCTTGTCCCTCTTTTATAGCTCCTGGTCTTTCCTGACTTGTGATAACCACTGTCTCCTACTGCTATATCAGGCTTCCTAACCCCAGGATAGTTTGTCAGATCTTGTTGATTTCCCTTAACTGTGCTGACACTTTTGTAAGTACCTTTGTTAAAACTTCAATAACTATTCGAGTGTATCATCATTTGTCATCTCTTCAGTGAAATTTGTTTAATCCTTTCCAAGTTTTCTAATGAGTTGATCGCCTATGTATCACCACACTAGGAGAAGACCTGGTTTCTACTAGGTCACTGTCCCTACCTGTCAGGAATTTCCCCTCTATTTCTGAAATGCAGTCTCTTCCTGTTTTTTTACCATGAAGTTAAAATTTATTATTCTTCTGCTTGATAATTCTAGTGGTAATACAGCAGAGAACAAAAGAGACAAATCCATGCCCTTGTAGAGCTTATGTTTTAGTGGGGAGAGAATAAAATTATATATGTTAGAAGACAACAATAAATTGTATGTTAGAAGATGAGCGATATGGACAAAAATAGAGTGGTTGGGAGTACTGCAAGGCAGGATGTGTTGCCATGATAGTGCAATTTAAATGGGTAGTATCAGAATGGGATAAGTTTCTGAGAAAGTGGCATTAGAGCAAGGAGTTGAAGGAAATGGAGTGAGCAAAAGGTACATATTTAGAAGAAAAACATTTCAGGTAAAGGACTAGGGAAGAGAAGGAAAGGAGTAGTTTTTGAGGTATCTGAGTACTTTCTATATAGTCCTGTGTATACTTTTTGTGTCACTGTAATAAACTTTTATTAGCTATGAATATAATAATTAGCAGTGTGGAGTTCTATAAGTCCTAACAAATCTCTGAACATAGGGGTTGATCTTTAGGATCCCTGACACAGGTATCTTTTCTTTTAAAAAAACTGTAATCAAATTATTTGGAAAACATCAGATTACAGATAAAATTTGCTGTTTGGGCAACTTATAACATAAATCGTCCAACTCTGTCTAGTGGAGAGTTCCTCTGAGCTATTTCTGTATTAATTCCTTTCTCCAGAAACTTCCTTTCAATTGGTTCTAGTTATGTTTTTGTACTTTAGTAACTGAAATTGCCAACAGTAACTTATCAGAATGGGAAAAGTGTTGAATGAGGAGGGTGATATAAAATGCGGATTTATTTAGTAAGAACTAAATAAAGAATTAAAGAATTCATGTTCTTACGTTCTTTGGCTCTGGGACTCCATTATTAGGAATTTAACCTAAGAATACAATTCAATGAGAGGAAAACAGTCCTTGCATAAAAATGATAGCAAAAAATAGCAAAAAAATGGAAACCATATAAATGTCAAACATTTACAAAATAGTATGTAAATTGTGCTCTGCCAAAAGGTGAAATACTAACTAAATGTTTGTCAATAGGTGACTGGGAAAACAAAATATGGTATACATGTACAATGGAATATTATTCAGCCATAAGAAAGAATCAAGTTCTGGTATGTGCTACAACGTGAATAAGCTTTGAAAAATAATATTTACTAAGCAAATTCAGCCAGACCAAAAGGGCAAATATTTAGTGAAAGATTACAATCATATGAAGTACCTCTGATAGGCAGATTCATAGAGATAGAAAATAGAGTAAGGCTGGGGATATAGCTCAGAGGTAGAGGGCTTGCCTAGCATTAGCAAGGCTCTGGGGTCAATCTCCAGTACTGCAAAAAAAAAAAACAAAAAACAAAAAACAGTTGAATAGAGGTTAGCTGGAGCCAGGAGGAGGCAACAAGGAGTGACTGTTGAATGAGTGTAGAGCTTCTTGGGATGATGAAAAAGTTCTGGAAATGGGAATAGGAAGTGGCAGTGGTTGTACAACATTGTGAATATACTTAATATATATCAATATGAATATACTGAATATGAATACTGAATGACATGAATGTTTAAAAGTGGTTAAAACAAAGTTTTATACGCATTTTACTATGATAAAATTGTAATAATATTAATGTAATATGTAAACATATTAAAGTAATGGGATTAAAAATTCCATCTTTAAAAAAATTTAAAATAGTATGGACAATTGAAATTACCTAATTGTAATTATTTAGAATTACAAATGTCCTTTTTAAAATGCCACAGAAAAACCAAGTGCAGTGGTGTGTGTTTGTAATCACAGTGACTTGGAAGGCTGAGGCAGGAGGATTGAATTTGAGGTCAGTCTGAGCAATTTAGCAAGACCCTGTCTTGAAACAAAAGTAAATAGGGCTGTGGTGGAGTGCTTGCCTAGTGCTGGTGAGGCACTGAATTTGATCCTCAGCACTACATAAAAATAAACAAAGATGTTATGTCCATCTACATTTAACTAACTAACTGAATAAATAAATAGGGCTGGTGGTGTAGCTTGGTAGAGTGCCTCATGATTTGATCCCTAGTACTGGGGGGAAAAAGCCACAGAATAATAAGTTCTCACCTTTTTAGTTCTATTCTTCATGTCTTCCTCCTTTCCCCAAACTGAAAATTGTCTCTTGCTGAGTTTCCTTCGTATCTTTTCTGCACTTCTTGAGTCTTATTTTTTACCATTACACATGCCTGAAGTTTTCTCAAATAGCTCATAAGGTCTTTGGCATTACAGGATTTATATTATAGCTTCCTGGTGCAGCCTATTGCATAGAGTAGCTATTCAGTGAGACTTTTTTGACTGAATTGTAAACATGTATGAAGGTAGAGATTTATCAATTTTTAAAGCATATTTGCATACGGGCTTTACTTTAAGCATGTACCTACTCAATTCTCTGTACCTGCTAGATGTGCAGATCTGACCCTCACCAGCATACACATCACTCTATTGACTTTGGGGCTATGTGTCATCTATATTTTGCTTTCTCATGTAAAACAGTCCTGTTTTTTCTTTGTACCCAGAGGAAGGAACTGGAGAGGTGAGGCAAGGGCAGCAGATAGAGAATCAAGTTGGTTTAAACTAGCATGTACCAGTGTAAAAGTCCTGAGAAAGAATAAATGCTTGTTCTTGAAGAGAATGTGAATGAAAATTTTTTTTTACCCATCTAAACCTTCCTAAACCACTGATGTAAAATTTTCACTTTTGTTATGGAGAGATGTACACGTTTACCAGCAGAGGGCACCAGTCGCAGATTTGGGAAAGGAAGGAATTCTAAGGAAGACTCAAGAGACTGCAATGTTTTACTGGTCTGTGTGACAACCACTTCTTGCTGCTACATTTGGCCTGACTTTTCTTTGCCTCCCTTGAGGTCCAGTGGTGCTTCTCTAGTTTTGTTAGTGCAAAAGACCAGGACAGCAGCAAACTTCACAAGTTATTTCGGGCTTTATTCAGGAACAGGACTACATCTACTGGGATGGACCCACTTTCCTGGTGGAAAATGAGCTGCCAAACAAAGAAAAGGACTGGGTTCATATAGGCTATCAGTTTTTGCGGGCATTTAGGAATCTGGGGTTTGTTTCATCAATCAATGAGATAATCAGTTTATCACTTTGGTGTGGTGATACGCTCCTTCCTTCCTGGATTAGCATCAGGAAGACATTTGTTGGGGGAGGTAGGAGCTGCCAGCATGGAAAAACATTTGTTGGGGGAGGTGAGAGGTGTCAGTGCATGGCTATCTTTCTTTTTCTCAGACTGCATTATTTCCTGTTACCACATCTATTAAGTTTTCCTTAAGAGCAGTCTTTTGCTAGGTCTAACTGGTAAGCTAGATGACCAGAGACTCTTTTTATAGTAGGTATGTAGAAGCCTTCAGTGCCAGCTTGTATGTAATATTTTTAGGGGTTCAAATGCTGTTGTTCCTCTAGAGATGACATGGAAAGGGCATTAGGAGAGGTCTAGACTCACACCTTGGGCCTTCTGAGTTGACAGTTGTTTTCTGTCTCTGTCTCACTTGGCTTCTCTCTAAAATAAAATAAAGATAATAAGATAGGGGTAGTGCCTGCTCTGTACCATAACAAATAGTTGGCTGTGAGGTTGGGCAGGCTTGGGTTCAAATTCCAGCTTTGTTATTTGCTACATATGGACTTTGGTCAAGTTACTTAATTCCTAGAACCTCAGTTCTCCAACATAACCTTCACAGGGTTAAGGATTCAATGAGAGGGATACATGTGAAGTGCAGAGTTCTGAGTCTATCCCAGAGTAAAAACTCAAAATATAGGAGTTGTTATTCAGGGGAATGTTATCTCGAGTCACAGGAAATTATGGACATGAAGAATTTTGTAAGCTTAAGTGCTCGCTTTGGCAGCATATATACTAACATTGGAATGATAGAGGAGATTAGCATGGCCCCTGTACAAAGATGACTCGCAAATTTGTGAAGCATTCCGTATTTAAAAAAAAAAAAAGCAACATAAACATCATGGGTGATTGTATTTTTGAATCTTTTTAGGACCTGAATCTTGAATCTTACATCCTCAGAGGAAGAGTCCTGAGGAAAGCCAGGCATTCCTCTGAATAAGATGCTTGGGCCTGAAGTTCCTTTTCAGCTTTTTCCTGGCTTTCTGGGGGTACTCTAAGCGTTAATAGGGAGAACTCATTCAGCAAGTAGTCCAGAATCAGGGGACGTTTTGGTGGTTAAAGGTGTGGGTGAGCCTTAATTTAGCTTTGGTCTTTTCTAGTCCGTGCTGATCTGTTGGTAATAGTGACTACTGGAGATGTTAAAATGGCTCCAGCCTAAGTCCCTATCCTGGCCAAGTGTTTGCTTGATTCCAGGACCCAGGGATCACAGAGGCATAGTTTGGTAGCACTGGCATAGGCAATGAAATAGTAACTGCTAATGGTTACTGAGTGTGTATTACAGGCCCAGTTGTCTGCCAAATGCTTTATATACTTTCACATTCAAACCTTAACAACCCTGGGGGGGTGTTATTATTTTTTTAATGAGAAAATTGAGGCTTGTAAAGCAACTTGCCTAGGGCCATGGGTTTTGTTTTTTTTTTGGTACTGGGGATTGAACTCGGGGGCACTTGACCACTGAGCCACATCCCCTATTTTGTATTTTATGTAGAGACAGGGTCTCACTGAGTTGCTTAGTGCCTCGCCATTGCTGAGGCTGGCTTTGAACTCACAATTCTCCTGTCTTGTGCTCCCAAAGTGCTGGGATTACAGGCATGCACCACCGTGCCCGGCTTTAGGGCCATGTTTTTGGTAAGTACATTTGGTAAGTGGACTCTGCACTGTCTGATTCTAATGGTCTAGGCTTTTTTCATTGTTCTAAGTCTTTGGGGAAGCTCATTAAAATTCCTGCTCCTGTGCTCTGATTCTATAGTATGAGGTCAAATCTGATCCTACAGTGTTTTGTTTTTCCAAATTTATTGAGGTATAATTTACATAAAATTACCCATTTTTAAGTGTATAGTTTGAAAACCATAGTAGTTGTATACAGTCTAATTATTAATATAAGCTATGGAACATCTTCATAACCCTAAAAAGCTTCTTTGTGCCTTTTGATTCCCTGATGCCTACCCTTTATTTTTAAAAATTTACTAATTTTTTTAATGTGCTAGGAATTGAACCCAAGAAGCCTATACTACTACTTAGAAGGGCTGATGGTTCTGATGTATATGGGACCACTGTGCTGTGTTTTGGTGACTGCAAATATGAGGATTTGAAGTGCTGGGAAAGATGGATAAAAGTGAAAAAAAAAGAAGAAAAAGGCACTTAAAAAAAAGAATAATTGGCCTTCCTGTCTTTAGATGAGCTATCTATATACCAGTACAGTATACAGATAGAGTATAAAAGAGAGAACTTTTCAGACCAAACCTGGCTTAAAATTTTTTTCTTCTCCCAAGGTGATTTTTCCCCAAGCAACACAAGCTTAAGGATTCTAAACACAGTTGGTGTATAGGAGTGGATAAATCACTTTGGGGTGGAGATCTGGGGTCCCTAACTATACTTCACAAACTGTAGAGGAAGCCTCTATAATGGGAGGGAACTTGGGGCTTAGATACTACTGCTGGGCAATCTGAGAAGGGGCCTCCTCCAGGTAGACACTACTTTGGTTCCTTTGACTTTTTTATGTAAGAATTCAACAGCAACTCTCCTTAATCTAAAGACTAGTCAGAAAAATTAGCCTAGAGTCAATAGATTCAGACTCTTTCGCAGAGAACATTTGCTTAATAAGGTAAAAAATATAAAAATGGAGCTCTGAAACCAGAGAAGATTTACACCAGAAATCCAGAGATTTGTGTGATGAGTCCAGACACATTGGTTCTTGGCTCAGCTCTGTACCTGGTTTTGCTAGAAGATATTTCTTTTCTAGATGGCATACTCTGATTATTCTCTGGATATTGAATGGTGAATAAAGTGTCCAATGGGTAGGTGGCAATATGATTTTGACACACATTGTAGTGATATTGGTTAGCATGGGGAAAGGAGATAACAAAGGAAATTCTGTAGGATCTTCACACAGGCTCTTAATAGTTGTATTTTGAAACTTGAATATGCTCAGCCCTTAAGTATTTCCTTTTTTGAACTTTTTTCTTTATCTGGTTTGTCAGATGTGGCATTTCCCCTCTTTCCTGTATGGTGAAGATGTGAATGAGGGTATATACAAAGGACAAGTCATCTCATTCTTAATGTTCCTCTTATGAATCACCCAGTTGTTTTCCTGGTGGATGCCTGCACTCTGGCATGGATTCTGGGATTCAGTTTCCTTGTTTGTGATGTTCAGCTTTTTGTGGTCCCTGTGATTGACCTCAAGAGGAAACATGGAGCAGAGCTGAAAGGCTGATTAGAGGAGGAAGGGACATAAAGGGAGAAAGATATGAGGGTTATTGTGGAAAGAAAACATGAAGCTACAGCGCTATAGAGTGTAAATAAAGTTACCCAGGTCTCATATTTGAAGAGTAAGTTGGGGTATGGTGCCATCTAAGAGGACACAGGTATCAAGGTGGGTGATCTTGGAGAATAACATACTAGTTGGTTTTAGTTCAGGAGGCTATGTAGAGTTTAAGTGGCTTTTAGTCTTTGTCACCTCAGTGTTCTTTCTTCCATTCTGTGATTTCAGGGCTTTGTAACAGTGAAAATCAGGACAAGAATAATACATGTACTGAGTATCTCTTGCTTTTACATGCATCATGCTATCTTTCCTGAAGCTCCCCACAAAACTTGAGTGCACTAAATATTTCTCCTTAAATAATCAGAAAGATTACATTGAGAAGAAAAATGGGATGTTAAAAACCTTTAGAATCAAGTGATTTTAGAGCTAAAAGGGCACTAGAGACTGGTGTGATCTCATGTTTGAACAAGGGACTGCGCATGGGGGTCCAGATCTGTAGAGTACAGGGCATAAGATATTTAGTTGGAAGACTTACTAGTTGAAGCTACAACTTAAATAAATTTTAATACAACAGACTTTAGGAAGATGTTTTAGGGTTGTACTGTGAAATTGGTGGTCTTTCAGCATGGCCTAGGGCAATAAGCCTATGCAATATTCATTGCCATGGCTTTTCTGCAGTAACCGCCTTTGGCCTCTTGCAGTAAAAGGGTTTGTTTCATTTTCACCTATTTCTAGCAGCTCTTTTTTTTCTAATTTTCTACGTTCTTTTCAGTTCTATTGAGTTCTTTCCCCCTAATTTCTCTCCATCTGTCAGACTCAGGGCTACTGTAGATTTTAGGAGGAGGAATTGGAACCTGAACTGTGACCCACAGTGAATTTCCCCAGGTGAATAAACTCCACTGCAGTCCACAGAGGGGCCTCCTCATTCCAGCAATCTGGCTAGGCTGACAGACTCATAGCCTATGGGGAGGGGCAGAGGAGGGAGGGTCAGTATTTCTTGGGCTAGTGAGGAACTGCTGGATCCTTTGCAGCATAGGCAGAGGAGGCAGGAGCCCCTCGAGTGGGCTAGTTGCTTGAGCTGGGGATGCCTGGGCAGATGCAGAAGCAGCTGGAAAGGTGGCACTGCACTTGGGTTGCAGAAGCTGCCGCTGTTCCTAGGAGACGGAGAAGCAGCAAGCCTGCGGGGGAGGGGGAGCAAGTGGGTTGCTGCTTTTAGCAGCTGAAAGGACTGCAGGGAGCTCTGGGTAAGACATTTTCTACTGCTTCTGCGGTAGAAACTGCCGCGAGTAAGTCAGAGGAAGGAGGATCGAGAGGGAGGAGGCTTCAGTTGCAGCCATGCTGAATCACTGTTGCTGATCAGATATCCTGCTGGGCTGCTGGGAGAACCGAGAACAGAGCTAGGATCGCCTGGTATATGCACTGTTCAGCGGCTACCACCCCTGCTGGGCCTCACACAATGGAGGGTGAAAGGTATGTATGTATAAGTGCGTGTTTTGTGTGTGTGTAAGTAAATGTGTGCTTGCGGTATAGCCACTAGCTTTTGTGTTTGCATTGGTTAGGCGGCGTTGGAAAACCTGGCCACTGATGGATTCCAAAGGGCTTCAGAGTAGGGAAGCCCCTGAAGCCCCTTTCTAAACCTACTCCTTACAGAAGCTCCAGAAATGGGATTCTGCAAAGGCAGGTCTGGGTTTGCTGGGCTCACGAAAAGAAGGGACTTCCTGGCTGGTGTTGAGGAATAGTTTCAGCACTGGGCTGAATCAGGATTACCTTTCTCAGGATATTTCAAGGAGGCGTTTCCCTTTCCTGGCGTCTTTCCTGGGGTGTTTCTTTGGTGGAGGGGTTTGGTGTCATAGCAGGGCTGGCCTGGCATAGAGCAGTTGTAGTTTTTATACTCAAGTGCCCAAATTTTCAGGAAGTATACAGTGCTGATCTCTTTCCTAAAAATGTGTGTGTGTGTGTGTGTCTGTGTGTGTCTGCGTCTGTCTGCGTGCGCGCATTTTCAAGGATGGAGAGAAACCCAGTCAGATGACACTATCTAGACTGAGTTTCATCTGTATTTGGGAAGGAGGTAACTGGGGATCTAACCTAGGGGCAATTTACTACTGAGTTAAATCCCCAGCCATTTTTTAAAATTTTAAGACAGGGTCTCACTAAGTTTCTGAGGCTGGCCTTGAACTTATGATCCTCCTGTCTCAGCCTCCCAAGCTGCTGCTGTTACAGGTGTGTACCACCATTCCCAGCGAGTTTTATCTGTATTGGAAAGTTTGTGATACTGCAAGTCTGTGCTTTAGAGAAACTCTTGCTTCTTCCATTAGGGACTTTTTATTAAGTAGAAATCAAAAGAAGGGATTTAAGTAATTGTGTTGAGTGAAAACTAGCCAGGGTTTATTTCCTGGTGGGCACATTCATATAAATTTTTAAATTATTATCTGAGGATCTGATCCTTGCATTGTTAAGGTGCTCAGTACAGAGCTGGGGTGGGTCATTCCTCTGGATTGGAAATGTTAGTGTCACCTCTTCTTTCTTGCGGTATATGCTAGTAGAAAACAGGGCTTACCATTTTCCTTGAGGACAGAAGACTTCAGGGAGGGATCAGGCCATGGCAATGTACTGCTGAGGAGGAGGCTGCTGCTCTGAGTTGTACGTTTGATGAAGACAGTAACTGGCTGGTTAAATGAGAATAGTCTCAACTAAGCACTGTCTGGAAAGCACCTTGGTAAACACTGCCTTTGCATGTGTTGTTTAGACTCTTGCCTGTAATGGGGCAGAGTAATATCATTAAACAATTTTAGACCCTATTAGAACTAGCATTTTGGATATTATCTCAACCTCCTGTTTGAACAGACTCAGAGGACTATGCTTCTTGATGTTACTCCCACAGGAAGAGTATGGGACTTTTCAGATTAAGAATGCTGCTAGTGCATCCTCTTGCTCTTTGCTAGAGGAGCTTAGTGTTGAACTCCAAGTGTCCCCCTCAGGATCTTGTTGGTCTAATAGCTAGCAGAGGGCAGGATAACGTTCTGGAGGTGTAGAGATTCTGAATCACACCTGTTTGCTTAACCCATGGCCTCCTGGGGCTGAGAGATTGGCATGAGACTATCAGCAGCTGCACAGCATTTTTGGGCACTGACTATATTCCTAGTTCTGTGTTCAGAAATGTAATGATTCCCTGCCCCCGCCATGAGCTCTTTGGCACAATGTTCTTCAATTCCCTGGTGCTCTCAGCTGGGATAGAACACCCATGATATCTATGGCTTTAGAATACCTGGTTGCAAATATTCTTTTGCTTTTCTTCTACTAGAATCAGAGAGTAGAAAAGAAATTCAAACTGAGTACTTCCAATGTCATCAGGTCACCCATCTCATTACCTTTTGTTCCTACTCCAAGTCCAGCTTACATGCCAAGCATTAAAAGTGTTCCAAGACCTGGCTTCTCTCTTCATTCTCACTACTTATATGCCCACCAAGAATTGAAGAATTGAATTAGCTTCTTTTGTGATCACCCATTCTGTACATTACTCCACCCAATCTCTAATCTGTAGTTCCCAGGGTTCCTTTTGCTGGATGTCTTCCCTGCAAAGTTATCTCTGAAGGATGTTTTACAATTTCACTTTGTTTTGGAAAACCTGAACTTTTCTAGTTCCCACTGGTATTCTTAATAGGTTCACCTATTATTCAGATATTTGGTGCCTTTGTTTCATTTATCTTTCAAGTCCCCAAACTTAGAGATGTATCTTCAAGAATAAGGATGGTGCCTTGTACTTTTTTTGTTCTGATACTACCATGCCACTGCACAGATAACAGGTGCTGGGCAGTTATTTGTTGGTTAACTGATAACTTTTGTGGGAAAATCTGATAAGTAGAAAGAAAATTATTGAGAAAGAGATTGAAACCTTTGGCCATAGGTTCATCCTTGGATATCAGCCTTATCTCACCATGGATAACTGACCTCATGAAATGTTTTGAGGTAGAGGGAGTGCAGAGGAAAATAACCTTGTTTTATTAGTATGCTGGAAACTGAGAGTCACAAAGTTTAAATGATTGGCAAGGATCACATGTCCAACCTCCAGGTACTGGAGGGATCCTGAATCTTGCTCTTGTTCAGCATTTAACCTGAAGCTTAATTTGGGCTGCTTTTAAGCATTAACAATATTCATCCAAGAGATTTCTAATGAATAGTAATTTTCTTTCTTTGCCATGAGGGCATGAAATTACCTTCTACCTTGAAAGGCTGTTAATTAAAAGCGTAGGCTTTGGAGTGAATCTACTACTAGTGAATCTACTTTATAAACTGTATGATCTTGAGTGTGTCACATTTTTACAAAATTATTTTTGTTCTTTTTAGATATACATTACAGTAGAGTGTATTTTGACATATTATACATACATGGAGTATAATTTATTCTAATTAGGATCCCATTCTTGTGATTGTACATGATAAGAAGTTTTCCTGGTAGTATATTCATATATGATCATAGGAAAGTTATGTCTGATTTATAGAATTAACTTGTATTTTCTGTGTAAGGGAAGTAATAACAGTATCTTCAACTTCTTGGAGTTGTTAAGATTAAATGAGTCAGTCTGCAAAATACCTAGTAAATGTTTCTGGCACTGAATAAGTACTCAGTAAAGGTTGGTTGCTGTTATCCTTGGTGACCATCTATTGCTGTGTTTTATCCTATGACTTGCTGCTGAGATACTAACAAGGGCATATTTTAGGGTTTTATTATATGTATCACCTGAAACAGATTATGTGGGACCCATTCTCATGGGAAAACTATGGAGAGCTTAGCAGGCCATCATCTTTCTTCTTATCTAAACTATCTCATCATAGTAAGATACCTCCTGGAGTTCGGCATTTCCTCTTTTTTTAAGTTTCACCAAGATCTACCTTAACCTTCCTTTTTATAGACACTTTATCTAGAAGCTTTAGTGATTTGGAATCATGACCTGGATACACCTTTTTTAAGGCCAAGATCTTAAGAAGAACTTGTGAATTGGTGTTTACTTTTGCTGCATTCCACAAGCTCTCCAGCTCTCTGCTGGACATTATGATGCTAAATGTTCCCTAGCTTCCTTCATGGGAAAATCACTGTGGCTTGATCAGTCACAGGAAGGTGACTTTGTCTTCTGTTTTGCAAAGGAAAAGGATCTCTGACTCTTAGCTACTACAATGATAAATCATGCCTGTGTTGGTGTGTGTGTGTGTAGAGGAGATGCAGGAATTGAAAATGGTACTTGTCCTTGCTATTGGGATTTTATTTCAGTTCTAGAAATCAGCTCTGTGAGTGTATTAAAACAAATTTCCCACTTACATGATTACAGTCAGATTTATAGAGGCAGAATGTGCTTGCCAGGGGCTGAAGAAAGGGAGGAATGGGTATTGTGTAATGGGTATGGAGTTTCATTTTGGAAAGATGAAAAAGTTTTAGAGTTCAATAGTGTTAATGGTTGTATGACAATGTGAATGTAATTAATGCCACTATACAGTGAAAAATGATTAAAATTGTAAATTTTATGTTAAATGTATTTTACCACATACACACATGCACGGTTTTAGGGACAGACTTTGGAAGAAGTGCAAGAGTTTCAGAGAACCACAACTTTTGGAAGAAGCATTGTGAAAGGGGAAATCAGTTGTCCATTTTTAAAAAAATTGTGCTTATTTTCTTCATTAGAAGCATTGTGATGCTCCTACTTGATAGTGGCACCATGTACCCAGCTCTGTGCCATGAATTTTTATCAGGTGTCCTCAGAGGACAGTTCTTCATGGCTTGTTCCTACGAGAAGAGCCTGCCCCTGGACCACAGGGAGCTTCTAAACTGAAGGTACTTATATATTTACCCTTGATCCAAGAAAAACAGAGTAAATAATATATTCTGAGGAGACATGACTTAGAAAGTCAATACTCCTGAAGTACTGCAATGGCGGTAGAGCTATGACAAGACCCAGGGAAGAGCAAACGTCGAGCAACCGCGCATTTTTTTCTGTTCCCACTGGCAAGTCACTTAATGTCTGTTTTCCCCTCCCACTTTTAAAAGTCACAAGTAGAAACTTTTTTTTTGTTTTTTGTTTTTTTTTTGGTACTGGAGATTGAACTCAGGGGCACTCGACCACTGAGCTACATCCCCAGCCCTATTTTGTGTTTTATGTGGAGACAGGGTCTCACTGAGTTGCTTAGTGCCTCGCCATTGCTGAGGCTGGCTTTGAACTCGTGATTCTCCTGTCTCAGTAGAAATTTTTGGGCATCACTGCTTTCTGAAGCAGATGTCCGTATATTTCAACAATGATGATCAGAACCAAATTTTCCTTTTTTTTTTTTTTTATTAAATATTTTTTTTTTTAGATATTGATGGATCTTTATTTTATTCATTTATTATTTATACGTGGTGCTGAGGATCGTACCCAGTGCCTCACGCATGCTAGGCAAGCGCTCTACCACTGCGCTACAGCCCCAGCCCCCAAATTTTCCATTTTGAAGATACTTTTTTCATAAAATGGTTTTCTTTCTTTTTTTTTTTAAATATTTTGTTTAGTTGTAGATGAACACAATATCTTTATTTATTTTATGTGATGCTGAGGATCGAACCCAGTGCCTCACGCATGTGAGGCAAGCGCTCAACCGCTGAGCCATAGCCCCAGCTCCTGTAAAATGGTTTTCAACTGCAAAAACAGAGAAAGCTGTTGGCTCTTTAGGATTTTCCTTGCTAAGTTTTAGATTGTTAGGATAGACTCAGACTAGAAAATTTTGTGTAAGTTTCCTAAAGCAAGTGTTCTACCTTATTAAATTCGCTGTTATAGAACTGACCTAATTTTTTTCAATTTCTGAACAAACCCTAAAACTAGGTTAAACTGAATAGATCATTAATAAACTATATAAAAAATAACTCAAACATATTTTGTCCTTAGATTTTTTTTCCTGTTAAATAAGTTCACTGGATCTCAGATTAAAAATCTGTAGCTTTTTATAATGTATGAGAATTTTCAGACTCTCAGCACAAGGTTCCTGGATGTTTCTTTTTAACTTGTGAAAATATATTGTGACCTTTCTATAGGAGAGCTCAGCTATCCCATTCAAGCCAAAAAAGCTTGGCTTCGAAAATGTCACATATATGATGGGTGTTTTCTAAGGACTTAAAAATAGCATACTACAGTGACGCAACCACTTCAATGTTCATAGCAGCTCAATTCACAATAGTTAAACTGTGGAACCAACCTAGATGCCCTTCGATAGATGAATGGATAAAGAAACTGGTATATATACACAATGGAATATTACTCAGCATTAAAAGAGGATAAAATCATGGCATTTATAGGTAAATGGATGGAGTTGGAGAATATCATTCTAAGCGAAGTAAGCCAATCCCCAAAATCCAAAGGCCGAATGTTTTCTCTGATAAGTGGATGCTGATCCATAATGGGGGCAGGGCATGGGAAGAATGGAGGAACTTTGGTCAAAGGGGAGGGAGGGAGAGGAGAAGAGGAGACATGGGGGCAGGAAAGATGGTGGAATGAGATGGACATCAATGCCCTAGGTACATGTATGACTGCACATATGGTGTGACTCTACATCATGTACAACCAGAGAAATGAAAAGTTGTGCTCCATTTGTATACAATGAATCAAAATGCATTCTGCTGTCATGTATACCTAATTAGAATAAATAAATTTAAATAAAAAAACAAGGTAATAAAGAAACCTGAAAAAAAAGTTAGGGATATTTTCATTTAGTCTTTCTTGTCTAGTTCTTTCTCTCTGAACTCAAGTGTTTTGCTAGTGTTTCACAGTCCTTTTCATTTTTTATTTTGATACGGGGTCTTGCTAAGTTGCCCACCCTGTCTTTCTTTGTGATCCTCCTGCCTCATCCTCTTGAGTCTCTGTGATGATAGAAGTGTGCCACTATGCCTGGCTTTCTCTCAGTTTTGAAGAAAACAGTCATGAACAGGGCCTTTAGGAATGTGATTAGTCACATACCTGTTTGTGAGATTGTTTATGAAGTAGGACATTATAGGAAGGGCAGCAGCTGCTGATTAGCTTTCATGAATCATGATTGGTTTGTGTGAAGGCCTAAGTATGGAAATTCTAAGTTCAGAGCAGTTGATAATGTTGATTGACTTCAGTACACTCTGCAGTGTACCGACAATCAGTTGAGGGAAATAGGGCTATATCATAGGTCCTAAAAGATTTTTAAATTTTTTTATTTGGCCTGTTTTGGCCACAGAGGGAAGAACTCCAGGTGTGAGACATAAGGGATTGCATTCCCCTTGGCCTGTTGGTCTATGGGCATTATCCTAAGTCAGTGAACATTGTTATTAAAAGCATAGGCCCTGGAGCTAGATAGACTTGGGTTTGAATGTCAGTTCTCCATTTTCTAGTTATATGGGACTTTGGACAACCTTTATGTCAGTGCCTCAGGAGATGATAATAACTACCTCATAGGATTGTTCTGAAGATAATGGAAGTAAAGTACTTTAACATATTGCCAACTACAGTTACCTGGGAACTGTAACTTACTGATGATGCTTGTCTTCTGTATCCATGTGGGCTATGGTTTCATAGCATCAGGCTGATGCAGAACCAGGGTGGCTCTGCTGAAAGATGATGACAGGTATAGGGCTCTGTGATAGCAAGTGCATAAATGGTATTTGTTTTCTTTTTTTTTTAGTACCGAGGATTGAATTCAGGGGCACTTGATCACTGAGCCACATCCTCAGCCCTATTTTGTGTTTTATGTAGAGACAGGGTCACTAAGTTGCTCAGTGCCTTGCCATTGCTGAGGCTGGCTTTGAACTTGCGATTCTCCTGTCTCAGCCTCCCAAAGTGCTGGGATTACAGGCATGCACCACTGCGCCTGGCTGTAAATGGTATTTCTTGATGGCAAGGTTGCCCATCCAGTTCTTAATCCTGCTGGCTGGAGATCTTCAAGTGCCAGGTCCTTCATTAACCAAGAAGCTGAAATCCACATTTGATCACTTTGGTCTTGATCTTTAGGGTTAGGATACTTATTATAAATACAGTTTTCCTAGAGTTCCAGGGATTTAGGAATCCTATTTGTTTTGGTTAATTTTAAAAATTTGTTCTTTTTTAGATATACATGCCAGAAGAGTGTATTTTGACTTAAACATACATAGAGTATAAGTTCCCATTCTTGTGGTTGTACATGATGTGGAGTTATACTGGTTGTGTATTCATAGTGAACATAAGAAAGTTATGTCTGAGTCACTCTACTGTCTTTGCTATTTCTAGCTCCTCTCCCTCCCATTCATTCCCCTTTGTCTAATCCAATGAACTTCTATTCTTCTCTTCCCCTTTATTGTGTGTTAGCATCCACGTATCAGAGAGAACTTTTGGCCTTTGGTTTTTTTTGGGATTGGCTTATTTCATTTAGCACGATAGTCTCCAGTTCCATTCATTTACTGGCAGATGCCACAGTTTCATTATTCTCTGTGGCTGAGTAATATTCCATTGTGTGTATATACCACATTTTCTTTATCCATTTATCTGTTGAAGGGCACCTAGGTTGGTTCCATAATGTAGCTATTGTGATTGAGCTGCTGTAAACATTGATGTGGCTGCATCACTATAGTATACTGATTTTAAGTCCTTTGGGTATAGGCCAAGGAGTGAGATAAATGGGTCAAATGATGGATCCATTCCAAGTTTTCTGAGGTATCACCATACTGCTTTCCAGAGGGGTTGCACCAATTTGCAGTCCCACCAGCAATGTGTGAGTATACCTTTTTCCTCACATCATTACCAACATTTATTATTACTTGTATTCTTGATAATTGCCATTCTGACTAGAATGAGATGAAATCTCAGTGTAGTTTTTTTTTTTTTTAATTTTTTTTAGTTGTTGATGGACACAATGTCTTTATTTTATTGCTTTGAATGTGGTGCTGAGGATCGAACTCAGGGCCTCACACATGCGAGGCAAGCGCTCTACCACTGAGCTACAATCCCAGCCCCTCAGTGTAGTTTTAATTTACATTTATCTAATTGCTAGTGATATTGAACATTTTTTATATATTTGCTGACCAATCGTATTTCTTTTTGTGTGAAGTGTCTGTTCAGTTTCTTTGCCCATTTGTTGATTGGGTTATTTGTTTTTTTCTTTTTTGGGTGTTAAGTTTTTTTGAGTTTTTCATATATCCCGTTTTGATAGTGTCCCATTGCTCCTCAAATCTAAAGCAACAGAGTCATGCTGATGACTTCATGAGAACCTGAAGTACAACAGTCAGCATGTTCATTTACTAATTTTCAGTGAGAAAACTATTACTAGTGACATATTCCCGAAGGCCTGCTATCACTTTTTCTCTGGAGGGGAACCATGGGGGAGGCCCAGTTGGCTAAAAAACTGACACCTGAGTTATGGCATGTGAGTATTTATAGGCTTCAAGCTCCACAAACAGGATCTGCCTTGAGACTGAATGAAAAGATGATATCCCATGATTAAGTCACTTTTCTTTCCTAGATAGTGAGATGGACTGGACCTAAGGCTTTCTGATTCTTAGTTTTTGATTATTCCTTTCTCATGCACTCTTTCTTTCTTGAGGGATTTTTTTTTAAGTTGTAAATGGACTTTATTTATTTTTGACGCTGAGGATCGAACTCAGTGCCTCACACATACTAGGCAAGTGCTCTACCACTGAGCTACAACCCCAGCCCCTCTGAGGGATTTTAATGTATCTAGCATAGTCTTAATCTAGTTCAGCCCTCTTTACTCTGTCTTGTCTCTAGCTTGAATATAATATTCTGGGCCCATTATCAGCCCATGGTTTCCAAACTTTCTTTGCATCTCCTGAAGACTTTCCTAGGAAAATAATCCATAACGTTTTGCAGAATTTCTCAGATACCTCTTTGTTCCCCTCCCCACTTTCTCTCATTCTGGATGCCCTGGAGCTCCTCATTTGTTAGATTCCCCCTTTCACTTGCACACTTAGCCTAGTTGGAGAATCTTTAGTCTCCTGTCTATCTGGCTTTTTAGTGTCCTTTCCACTCATTGCCTGGATTTTCCTCAGCAATGGAAAAAGCCTAAAAACTGACAGAGCAAGCCAAAATTCTTCTTTTCTTTCCTCCTCTTTAGTTGATGCTGCTTCCTGTCTCCCACTTCCTCCTGGTTTTATATCACAATTGCAGGGGACTGAATTATATAATCTGACCCCCCACTATGGTAAGGGAAGTTGAGGGAGACAAAGCCATAATTATCTAATGAAGGGAAATGAGGAAAGATGCGGTAGTCAGTAGTTATACTTCTATGTTACTTATCCATCTATGAATTTACTCCATAGTCATTACTGAGCACCTATCATATACTAGATGCTAAGAATACAGAGGGAACTGATACACCATCCTAGTTCTCATGAACCCAGAGTCTCAACAGCTGATTGTTAAATTTTCAGGAATTTTGTAACTTACTAATGTAGCCATTATTAAAAATTAAATTATGTAACAACTCATTACTTCTTATTTATTTCAATGTTATACCTTTGAGGTAATGTCTATCATATCTTATGTAAGCAAAATTATATATTCATTTGGAAGCATCACACATCTTTTTCCAAATCCCATATTCAGTGACATCATTTGGAATCTGCCATAGTGGGCGTATTTATACCACGGAAATTGACAAATGTTATAAATCAGGGATCTCTTTCCCCTAACCAACTGTTAAACATTTACCAGCACACACTGTGAGGGGGAGAGAGACAAGTAAGAGGTGTTTACAGTACAGCAGAGGGAAGCACAGAGTACTGTAGGAACACAGAAGGGAAACAAATCTTGTAGGTGGTGGAAGATGATCAGGAAGGCTTCCAGGAAGAGGCTTGAGGGGCTGGTAGGAACTAACTAGACCTGGGGATGAAAAGGCGGGGATAGCAAGTGTTTTCTAGGTAGACAAAACTTCAGGCAGAAGTACTTAGCGTATTTAGGTAATTTTAAGCATTTTAGTACTGTGGTAATGAGAAGTTCTTAAGGCAGTGATAGAATTATCTCAGATTAATTTTCTAAAATATTTTTTTAGTTGTAGGTAGACACAATATATTTATTTATTTTTATGTGATGCTGACGATTGAACCCAGTGCCTCATATGTGCGAGGCAGGCACTCCACCACTGAGCTACAGTCCTGAATATTTAAAAAAAAATTTAAAATTTTTTTTAAAAAAATGTTAATTGGTTCTTTTTAGTTATATATGACACTAGAATTTATTTTGACACAATTTTAGACACATAGAATATAATTTGTTATAATTCAATCCCTAGTACTTGGCTCTTCTCTTCCTCCCAACCCGTGTTCTCTTCCCTCTGCTCCATTGATCTTTCTGCTATTTACTTATTTATTTATTTTTAAAATTAGTGTCTTGTCAGATTCATTCTGAAGGCAATGGGAGACCAGTAAGATACTTCACATAAAAATGCCTCATCCATATGCACATTCTGGAATGATCCTTCTGGGGCTTGGGAGGAGGTTATTGTAATGATCCAGACAAAAGATCATACTAGCCCAGAATGTGGTTGTGGTATTAGTGACTGTGAAACTGGAATAGGGTACAGAAAAGACAGGACTGATAGGATTTGTGGCTATATGTGAGGGACATGCATGAAAAAGAACTACCAAGGATAACAGCCTGGTTTCTGGCTTGAATGGTGAATGGGTAGTTGGTTATGCCTCTAAGATCAAGAACAGAGGAAAAAAGAATTGGCTTGAGAGAGGGTGGGGAACATTGATTTTGGATGGCTTGAGGGGAATGGCAAAGAATGTCAATTTTGGATATATATGAGTTATCTAACATCTAAGGGGAGTCAAGTAAGACATTGGATATGTGTATATGAGATTTAGAGGACAGGGAAGGTGGTTTGCTATGAGAAGGGCCCTAATTAGAGCATATATATGTATATTTTAGAGCTTATGTATTTTCATAAGTTTTATAATCAATATTTTATGTATATTTATTGTTTAGTTCTGAATGCCAACTGTACTTTTATATAATTTTCGGCAGTGTTTGGGTCAGACTATGTATTCAAGTAAAGGATTTTGAGGTCAGAACTCACTGATGACAAAAACGTAATGAGGGCCCCCTGTTGGTGTGGCCCCATGCCAGGCAGGCGAAGTTGTACAGAGTCCTCACACACATGGTCCTCGCCTTCCACGTATGTCGAATCTAGTGTGAGGGAAATAAGTGGTGAGATTTGTACCATGAAAAAGTAATCAAACCAGGGGAGTATTCTGTATGCCAGCTGAGTTATAGACCAGAAATACTATTAAGAATTTAGGGGGGCTGGGATTGTAGCTCAGCGGTAGAGCACTTGCCTCGCATGCGTGAGGCCCTGGGTTCGATCCTCAGCACCACATACAAAGCAATAAAAAATAAAGACATTGTATCTATCTACAACTAAAAAAAAAAAAATTAAAAAAAAAAAGAATTTAGGGAAGGGAGAGATCACTTAGGACTAAAGTATTCATAATGCATCCTAGAGGAAGCAAGGCTAAAGAATAAATGTTTAGATTATGACACAAGGAGATCAAGGGAAATATTTTTGCAGTGGATGGTTCATCTGCTTGATACATAATAGGTTCTTAGTGAATATTTGAGTAAGTGAGACAAGGCTGGTGTTCAGTTCAGTTTGAAGGGGGACTTGCATACTCTGCAGGAATGATGACTTTATCTTGCAGGGTGATGATTTTTCATCTTTTTCTTTATAGAGTCCTTTTGAAGGAAATCTTACATTGACAGTGATATATAGAACAAATAGTTCTGACTGAACTTCTCGCACTTAATCCCTATGGCCACTGTGAAGAGATCTGTGGACAGTGAGGATCTGAAAGATATGATCCTAGTGGCTTTTTAGAAGATTCATTTGACAATGGTGTGCAGGGAAGCACTTGAAAAGAGAGCACCTGGAATGGGGAAAAGCAGGTGGGAGGCCACTGTAGTAGTCTAAGCCAGGGAAGAAAAGCAGCAGAAAGCCCAGGAAGAAAGGTCCAGGGCCAGCTTTGTCTATCCTTATGGCTGTGAGTCTTGACCATCTCACGTGTATGATTTCCTAAATGGGGTCACTAGGTATCTGAGAGAGTGGGAGGTATGTTTGAACCACCTTCCAACACTCACTTACTGTGGGCTGTTGATAGGTTGTTGGCTTGTTTACCAGTTGTGCTAGGGGAATCAATCATTCATTTCAGTGGGTTCACCATGGCAGTGTTAGTTCAAATGAGTATGTTTTTGAGTAACAGATCATTGTATGGAATTAATTAAATTATTGAGCCAGGTGCCTAGTGGTTTGACAAACTTGATTAGTTTAGTATGCTCTGATTCTGCTGTAGCTTGGCTAGAAAATGCTTAGATGATCATTTCTGCATATTCCTATAGGAAAGAAGAGTTTTCCTGGTTCATACTTTTCACTACTTCTATGATTGATGACCCTTTTGAAGGTTAACTATGTTCAACTTGAATGTTTCTGGAACTCTGGACATTGGAGTGCAGATGAAGTCTCCTTCCTTCAGCAGCCAGAGCTTCTAGTCTGGTGGGAGGGGGATAGATAAGTTGATACGGAGGGAATTTTGTAGGTTGCATACCTCTTGTCAGATCAATGAAATCCTGAAGACTGAATCACCCCAGCTGATGAAGATGGACTTTCTTGGAGGCTGGTGTGATTTTAATGGGGCTGGAGTTAGTTTTTACTTTGGAGAATTCAATCACGATGTGCTTGGAGTAAGGGTGTTTAGTGATAAATACTTTTTTGTCATAAAGAATACTCTGGCTGAGTCCTCCCAGAGAATTTCAAGTATGTGGGTAGAGTGAAAAATAAAGTCAAAGACCTTGGACTTGGACCAGAAGTTGGAAATATAACTCGATGTGGTCTGTGTTTTGCAGTGGGGAGAGTGGATCTACCACCCTCATTTGGGATCAAGAACTGAGAATGCTGGGCTTGATAGGATGATGGGGCAATCTGTTGGAACTAAGTAAAGATCTGCTATGAGTTGAGGGAGAAAAGCTTGGGGAGGAAATGTAGAATCTAGCAACTCTGTTCCTGGGCATGTGGTCCTAGGCTGAGGCTTATGTATGTGTGTGTGTGTGTGTGTTTATGTGCATGCATCTACTATATTGCTGGTGTGTGTGTGTGGGGGGATGTAGGCTGTGGAGGAAATAGCTTGAGGATGTTTGTATGATCTTGTATGAGGTTCTTAACTGCCCAGATCCCTCAGACATTCTCTTTAACATTGTGTTCTCTGGAAGATCAATGAGTTGTCAAGAAGCTTGTACCTTCCAGAAACCAGGGATCCAGAACTCACTTCAGGCTTCCTGTGTCTTCACAGAGTTGCAGAGCAGGGGAATAAAAAGGCTTTGGGGGTGGGGTTGTAGCTCAGCAGTAGAACACTTGGCTAGCATGTGTGAGGCAATGGGTTCTATTCTCAGTACCACATATAAATAAATAAAAATAAAGTTCCATCAACAACTAAAAAAAATATTAAAAATAAAAGAGGCTTGGGGTTCCTTCTGATGCCCTTCTGCATCAAGAATAGAAAGGCTGGATTGGGGAAACTAATGTTCTTTTCCTGGGCAACCCTATGGTCATCAGCAAGATACTTGCTCTTTCAGGGAGTGTGAATTACATTTGATCCTCTGACAATAGGCAATCAGTGTTTACCAATGTTGGTAAATACAACATTGTATTAACAGGGATCTATATAGTTATTGGACCATTCTGGAAGGCTGGAAAGTACAAAGAGCAACACAAGGAATAATGAGCTTTCCTGTTCATTAATGACAGTGGAGATTATTCTTAGCAAGGCTCTACTTGCTCTACACCTCTTCTGCATTTGTGAAGTAGAGTTAATATTTTCTTCTGGATTTTTTCTGAACTCTAATCTTTCTAACTCTAATCTTAATAACTCTAATCAGTTATTTCCTGTCAAAACCTTTCAGTGGTGGAATATTACTCAGCCTTAAAGAACAGTGAAATTATGGCATTTGCAGGTAAATGGATGGAACTAGAGAATATCATGCTAAGTGAAATAAGCCAATCTCCCCAAAACAAAAGCTGAACATTTTCTCTGATAAGCAGATGCTGATCCATAGTGGGGCAGAGGAATAGGGAAGAATGAAGGAACTTTGGTTTGTGTAGAGCGGAGCGAGGAAAGAGTTGAGGCTGTAGGGATGGGAAGGATGGTAGAAAGAGACAGACATTCTTACCCTATATACATATATGATTACACTATTGGAGTAACTCTTAACCTTGTACAGCCAGAGGAATGAGAAGTTGTACTCCATTTGTGTACTATGTGTCAAAATGCATTCTATTGTAAAATAGATAAATTAATTAATTAAAAAACCCTTTTGTGAGTTCCTTGATCCATACCAAAATTTTGTTTTTTCATTCTGGCTTTTAAGTCTCTTCATAGTTTGGAGACAATATTTGTAATGAACATTTATGCAGTTATTTTATAGTTTCTGGATTTATCCCAGGAATACAAGTATGGTTTAGTATTAGAAAGTATTTGTTATTCACCACATTAAAAATTAAAGGAAAAATCATCTCATTAAATAAATAAAACCATTGGGTAAGATTCAGTATAGTGTTATTATTTAAAAAATCCTTACTAAAAATCCTTGCTAGTAGAAAATCCCTACTAGAAGGGGATTTTCTTAATCTGATAAAGAGCATATACAAAAATCTTATGACAAACACACAGAGTGGGAAAACATGATAGACATCTTTAAAATCATGAATATGGCAAAAATACCATCACCTTTTCTATTTGACATTGTGTGGACATCAATAGCCAGTGCAAAATTTCTTTCAAAAAGGAAATGAGAGACTTAAGCATTGGAATTTAGGGAAAAAAACTGTAGAATGATATGCAGGTAATATGATTTTCTTTTTCTTTTTAATTTTTTTTTAGTTGTAGATGGACACAATGTCTTTATTTTATTGCTTTGTATGTGGAGCTGAGGATCGAACCCAGGGCCTCACGCATGCGAGGCAAGCGCTCTACTGCCGAGCTACAATCCCAGCCCTAATCTGATTTTCTATATAGAACACCTAACTGAATCAGTGGTCAAATTGGTAGGAATAGTTGGGTCATTTGGTAAGGTAGCTAGCTGGATATATAAAATCAATTTGCATAATTTGTATTTTATGAACTGTAACAATCAGAAAATATATCTTTAAAAAGACATTTTTGTTAAAAACTATAACATGAGAATAATTCTAATCAAATATGTGTACGGGCATTCTACAGAAAAAATAATAAAATTTGAGTGACATATAAGGGGACCTAAGTAAATAGATATCCCATGTTTGTGGATAGGAAGGCATAATAAAAGCAAGGTGGTGGTTCTATCCAAATTGATCTATAAATTCAATGTAGTTTCTATCAGAATCACATCAGGGTTTTTTCACAGAACTAGATAAGCTCATGCTAAAATTTGTATGAACGAGTAAAGAAACTAGAATAGTCAAGACATTTCCTAATAATAATAGCATTTGGGACTTGCCCCTATCAGATATTGGGTCTTATTACGAAGCTACAACAAAAAATGTGGTACTGATCCAAAGACACAAAGTGACCAGGTTAGAGAGTCCAAAAATAAATCTCTATTTGAAACTTTGTGACCCAAGGTGTCATTACAGATAAGTGGGAAAAATAAGTATCAATTAATGGAGCTTATGGGAAAAGTTAGATTTCTGTTTCACCTCATGACATATAAAAGAATATCAGATAAAATTAGGGCTTAAATATCAAAGGCAAATGTTAAACTTCTGGTAGAAAACAAATTAACATCTTTCTGGCTTTGGAATAAGGAAGGACACTAACTCAAAGAAATTATGCTTATAGGATTTCTTATATGAAGTTTTTCATCTTTGCTGGGTACTTCCTCTCTGATCACATTTTCTGGCTTGAGATTTTCTTTACCTGCATGAACAGATAGTCATCTTTCTTTGTGCATCTCTTGATATTTATCTTCTCTGCTCAGCTAATTTCCTTGTACCCAGAATCCAAATAGTCCCTAGTTCAGATATCTGTGGCTTATATTTGCATGCTGCACTGACGTAGGAAAGCAGGCCAGAGAGGAGTCTGTTATGGTCTTACATGCTGCTTATAGTTGCATCTCGGTGTGAGATCTATGTAGAATCTCAGGCTTCTGGAACATTCTGTTAACCATAACAGCCCCTTTCTCCAGCTAGTTGGCAAGGACAGGGAATAAGCATGGACAGAAGCCCAATAGGGAAAGTCAAAGGAGGCTACAGTGTCCTAGAGTTGGAGTAAACTGTGGGTCCCCAAATCTATATAAGCGGAGGAGGTTCTGTTTTTGTAAGAGCAAAATAAAGCTTAGCTTGGTTGAAACAGGTAGCTCCAAGGTAAAGCTAGGGCCTTGGAGCCAAATAGTTTTATCAGTTTGGAGAGAACATCCTTTCCTTGCCCATTCTTTAGGTTCTTTCACTCCCCATCCCACACCATGAAGTTAACAGATTTTCAAGAGTAGTTGGGCAGTTATCTGGCTTCCCATAGGGATTTGAGTGTTTTATCTCCTGATTTCAGTACAGAAGGTGTTAAGATTATGGATGAGTCTTGCTAGACCCTACCTGTTCACTTGCTCACTTAGCCTACCCAGATGTCCTTTCTTCCCACATCAATTATAGCCCCCTTGTCTCTCTATGGGATTATGGTTTCTTAGAAACTTAGACTATTGTGAGACTGTTCGCCATACCATAGGCACTGTGATCTTTCTAAAGCACAAATTTGTTCATCTGTTTTCTGTCCTACTTCTCTGAAACACTTTGATGTCTTCTCACTGTTTCAGAAAGAGATCCAAACTCCCTAGTCTTCTAACCTTTTCTCTTGATGCTCTTCCTGTGCTCTCCTCCAGTTTTACTGAACTGCCTGTACTTTGAACACACTTTGCTCTTTTTCTCCTATAGGTCTTTGTGCATACTGTTTCCTGTCTGTCTTCCTTTTTACCTGGCTAATTTCTGCTCTTCCTCCAAATCTTTGCTTTTAGGGATTTTCTTGCAATCTGGCATCACTGGGATAGTTTCTCAATTGGATCATGATACTTAAAGTATGATGATTGAATGTTTGCTTGGCTTTCTCCTCCATTGAATTCTAAGCTTTGTGACAGCAAAGACTGTGCCTTACTTATTTGTTTTCCTTAAATTTAAATATGGAACTTGGCACATAGTAGCCTGCATTAATTTTTTTTTTTTGGTACCAAGGATTGAACTCAGGGGGCACTTGACCACTGAGCCACATCCCCAGCCCTATTTTGTGTTTTATGTAGAGACAGGGTGTCACTGAGTTGCTTAGCACCTCGTGGTTGCTGAGGCTGGCTTTGAACTTGCAATTATTCTCCTGTCTCAGCCTCCCAAAGTGCTGGGACTGCATTAAATATTTTAACACTTGTACCTTTTATTTTCTTTTTCTTTTTTGCGATACTGGGAATTGAACCCAGAGCCTCCTGCAAGCTAGGCAAGCACTCTACCATTGAGCTACATCCCCAGTCTGTCTGCATTAAATATTAGGTGAACAAACATTCCAGTGTGGTGAATGATAGAGTGCTTAGTCCCCCTTCAGTTTGGGAAGGGAGGTTGGGGACAGCATGAGGACCTCTCACAAAGTCACTCTGAGTTTGGTGGGTGAAACTGAGCCAGAACCTGGCTGTTTTCATTGGAATGTACTTTGTACTGGAAGATCCTGCAGAAATGTTGGACAGTGTATTTCCTTTTCTGGTGGTCTGTTATGAGGAGAACAGGCTGACAGAGATGCCCCTGGTGGGTGGGTAAATGCACAGACCTGTGGCAGTTGGATGAATGGGTTTACTAACATGTTCTCTTCCCCTCCCTCTTCCTCCTGTTTATAGCATCAAGCCAAACTCTCAGCCGCTGATACAGGCTGGGGATGATGAGAAGAACCAGAGGACAATCACTGTCAACCCAGCCCACATGGGGAAGGCCTTCAAGGTTATGAATGAGCTGCGGAGGTACTTTTCCTATCTTGCCTGTGCCCTTTCAGAAGGAACTTGCAGGGCAAGCTTTATCAGGGACCAAGAACAGAAGTCAGAACGCCACCACCTAGTGAATTCTGACTCTTCCCCACCCACTCTCCGTCACTTGGATTCCTTCCCCTTTTCAAATTCTGAGACAGAACAACTTTGCCAGAAAATCTCTCTCTCTTTTGTATTTATTTAACACCTATCATTTTGGTGATTAATCACAGGGGAACATTCCTTTGTAGTTAAAGCAGGTCTGTTCCTAAACTTGATTTCCAACTGAACCAACTGCTTGAAAACCAATAATAGAATGACTGCAACACCTACACACAATTGCAAATTGAAGATTGGGGATGTCATATATATTTTTTTTGCCTCTCTTTCATGCCTCGGGTTGAACTTAGCTTGGCAAGACAGCTACATGAGTGGAAGAATACCTAGCTCCCTAGATGCAGTTTGACTCTGTAAAGAAAGAAATGGCATGCAAATATACTCATCCTCTCAGAACTGAATGGTGAGGGTCTGCAGGCTGTTGGTAAGGCCAGTGTGTGTGTGTGTGTGTGACAAGCTTGTTGCAATGCAGGTTTAGAACACTGAATGTGTTTTACTGTGTGAAGCCTGTGCACACAATCTTCATTACCAAAGAGCTCAGCAGCTTCCTTTGCTCACCTTTATTTACTGGATTCTTCATCCTGTTGTGAAGTGAAATTATTTGCCACCTTTTTTCTTTGTAGCTCTTGACCTCCCAGGGAGCAGGGACAATTTCTGAGTAATTTTGATCTCTGGCACTTGGTATTTCATAAGAGCTTTGTCGTTTTTTTTTTTTTTTTTTACCAAAAATGTCCAGAGGTACTGGCTAGGTCTTGGAATGAGTGGGTGGAAACAAAATCAGAAATATGAATAGGTTAATCAAAATCATCTTTCTATAGTGTGAATAGGTCTTATGAAGGTGGAATGCATCAGGTGTCTGACAGGTGGTAAGTGTGCAATGATTTGTTTCTTAAATAATGTAGAAGAAGCAAGTATGTCAGACTAACTTTGGAGAATACTTCTTAAAGGGAGATAATGCTTGAACTGAATTTAGAAGATTGAGTCAGAGTTAAAGACATGAAGGGTATTGGGGATAGGAAGAAACCTTTTAGCTTGAGAAATGGTATGTAGCCAAAGAAGTGTTTGTTGAGTGGGGCATGAACTACTTTTAAAACTACTTTTAAAAGTTTGATCTAATTCTATGTTTCCTCATTTTTTCTTTTTGCACAGCCCAAGCTTTGGCATTAAAAACCTAGTTTAATTAAATTTGTCTTATGCTCTACTGCTCAATTTTTATTAGGCGTCCTGCCAGATTTCCTGGAAGCTGTGCCACTAGCTGTCTTAGGCATTGGGCAGGGCTATGGGCATGGTCTCTTGTCACTGAAGAACTTATGTGTTGTTCCCTAGACGCTATTGGAATCCCCATTTAGTTTTCTTGGGTATGGTTGTCTTTTGTCTGATTTAAGAGTCTGTTTAAGAGTCTAGTTCTCTCATCAGGCCTTATTTTGCCTGGTGCAGCCAACTCCAGTGACCACTGAAAGGGAGAGCTTAGGGAATAGATATGCATAGCGGATTCTCCCTACCCCCCACTTCCCATTACCAGCACCATTTCATTCTCTTAGACAACTTTGAAAAAAGTCATCCTATATGCTCACTGCATTTGTTACAAGTTACCAGGTATTTTCCCCAAGGGCACTAGCTTGACTTGGATTTAATCTTCCACAGCCCTGCTGCTGCTTCTCTTTTGTATTATTCAGCATTTGCCAAAGTTTGTTCTGAGGAGTGTTTGTTTCCTCAGGATGCTCTGTGGGAAAAAAGAGACCAATACCCAAATGAGTTTGAAAAAAGCTATATACTGTACCTCTTTGAGGTTCATAATTTATATAGGCATGTGCAATATACTTGTCTGAACATTTCCCACATATAGTTGACTTTAGAAACCTTTTTGGTTGTTGTTCGGTAAAGACCAAGCATTTTGTGGAATTTGTTTGGAAAATACCGATCTAAACATCAGACATAGTCCTTTGCTGAAATTTAAGTAAATAATCTTGTTTTTTCTCGTTTTGATTAATCAAATGGACCACAGTCTGTGTGTATTTGCCTGGTAAAATTTTAATTCAGGTTTAGGCATGAATTTCACTTTCACTTTTTAAATTAATTTATTTTTGTAAAAGGAATGTATTTATTGCAGAACATTTAGAAAATACAGATGAACAAAAAGTCACCTGTGATTTTAATATTAGTGGTAACCATTATTAACACTTTGGAGAATATTTTCTCTTTTTTAAAATATGTCTAAACCTGATTTTTTATTCTTATAGCACTGTGTTGAGCAGTTTTTCTGTCACTGTTTTATAACATTGAATGAATGATATTCTATTTTTTCTTTATTTACAAAAAAACAAAAACAGTTGCCTGTTGTGGGATGTCTAGGTTTTCCCTATTCCTTATATGAAAAATATCACCAGTGGTTATATTTGTAGCAGTATAATGTAGTGGTCACATAGACTCTGGTTTCAAATCTTGGCTCTAGTGCTTACTAACTGTGCAACCCCGTGCAAGTTAATTAATCTCCCTGACCTTACTTTTGTTACCCGTAAAAGGAGGCTAATAATAATATCAGTCTTGCTGGGTTGTTAAAAGGATTGATGAGTAAAGTACTTAAAACAGTGATAGCACATTTATTACTGTTGCTAAATATTTGTGCACATTCACGATTATTTCTATAGAATTAATTTTTAGAAGTAGAATTACCAATTTCCACAGCCTGCAGTGTAATAATAACTGTTCCTTAGATGTTGCTGTGAGGCCCTGGCACACAGTGAATATTCTGTGTTAGCTATATGATGATGTGAAGGAGGAGGTGGTAAATACTCTACTAGGTGGCAGGAATATGCCAGTAGGTAAGAGAATCAAAGTCTTTCCCTCCATGGAGTTGTGTTCTCATGGTGCTCAAAGGCTGTATCAAATTCCAAATATTTAAATGGTAGTCTTCTAAAAACTGGAGTGAAATAGATGAAGCAGGCAGAAAGGAGGCCTGGATTGATAGTTGATTGATCTGGATGACTTTAATGGGAACTGGAGAGAGGGTGGGCATACTTTGTTTTTGAGGAAGGCCTGGGTTAAAGCATTTTGACATGAAAGATTAAGCTAATGAAATGTTATATTCCAGGGACCTGGGGTTATTTTTTGTATTGTTTTCACATACCCTTCCCTTAATTTTATGCTATATTAGCTCAAGCACACTTTTTTTTTTTTTTTGCGATTTATGAATCTCACAATTCATGAGTTTTCCTATTCTTTTTTATTGCCATGGTTAAGAATGGGCTGTTGGCATGGTAACCACCCAGCTTTCTCTCCCTTTTGCACTTCATTGCTTTGCTCTAGCCAGACCACAGTGTCTCTGGGCAGCAAAGTCCTAGTGACTCTGGCTCCTGACTTACTATCCAGCTAGTACTGGGGATGTGGCCCTTTTGGAGTGGCATACCCTGACTGGTCCTGAAAAGAAGGGAGCAGGAAGGACAGAACCACCAATGAGTGTTTAGAACCCACAGTATTTCCTATCTCGACGTGACAGGCCTTTCCACTCCCCTGCTTTGCAGGGGATTCAGCCCAGGTCTTGGCACACATTAAGCATGTGTTCTACCACTAGCTACACACCAGCCCCTTGACAGTTTTAACCTCTCATTTCACCATTGGAAACAGTTCTTGGCTCTCTCTCTCTCTCTTTTTTTAATTTGGATGGCCTGACATTATGCTTTTATTGCTAGCAATGAACCATCTGAAAACATTGCTGTTTTTCTTTTTCTTTTGGGTGACAACTTTATAAAGATACAATGAATAGCCATATAGTTCACCTATTTAAAGTATACAGTTTAATCACTTTGAATATTTTCAGTGTTATACAACCACAGACAGTTTTAGAATATTTTTGTTGTCCCCCAAAGAAACCCAAAGTGTACTTCAGTAGTCACCCACTTCCACTTCTTCCCCTGTCTTCATCCCTTTCCCCCTTCTAGCTCCAGGCAACTACTAGTCTGCTTTCTCTCTCGATAGATTGACCTATTTTAGAATCATGCCTCATGTAGTCTTTTGTTTCTACCTTCCTTTCACTGAGCATAATGTTTTTTTAGGGTTCATTCACATTGTAGCACATCTCAGCATTCATTCCTTTTTATTGCTGAATAATATTTCATTATATAGATACAGCACATTTGGCTTTTGGCAATATTGATGATTCCATTTCAAACATTCATGTATATGTTTCTGTGTGGATGTGTGTGCCGCGTCCCCTGCCCGCAGGAAGACACGGCACACCAGGTTCTTCTTGCAGCACTTTAATGGGTCTCTAAACACTTCTTAGGATACAAGAAAAAGGCCCCGAAGCAGGAAATGCTCCAACTTATATACACTCACACAACCAATCACTCCAGGCTACGTATTGCTCAGCCATAGGGTCCTCATAGGAACTCTTGCCTGGTAACAATGGGCGCATGCGCAAATGGCTTGTTTACAGGAAGCTAGAGCGGTGCCGCCAATCCTCCGGGCGCCATCTTGGAGCGGTGGCCACCGCTTCCCACAGCTCCCCCTTTTTGTTTTATTAAAATGACGGCCGAGAGAACGTGTGTCTTAGGTTGCCCTCTTCGGCCATAGGCCTTACCCGTCATCAAGCCATCAGCAGCAAGGCTGACGCTCTGTCTTAGGTTGGTCCTGGGCCAAGAGAGTCTTACCCGTCATTGACTACTTCTCTAGCATGCCGAGCCATACCTGCAGCAGATGCCCCGACTCAACAGCCTGAATGGCCTGAGCTAACATAGCCATGTTGCGGGATTCTTTCTTTCGCATCTTGCACATACACCAAACAAACAGCACACAGAGGAGCATTAACATAATTCCCATAGTTCCGAGTTTAGCCCATTCTTTCACATGAGACAGTGTTTGAGAGAGAAAATGCTGCATAGACTGAGTCCGATCGAGGTCCACTCGGGTAGCATTGATCCGCAGTATGCTCAGCCGTAATTCTCTCACCGTTTTGTCCAATTCGCTGCTCCAATTCACAGTGAGTTGTTTGGATAACTGTCTTGAGAGATTAGCAGCCACACTGAAGTTGTTAAATTGTATAGGTGTAAGACATAAAGCGGCCATACGGCCATAGCAAGGTACCCCAAATAGTTCTGATAATATATCAATTTGTTCCTGAACCAAATCAACCCGTTGATTAATAAAATACCTCCTTTGAGTTGGGAGTTAATACTTTGTTGGACCTGTAAAACCTATGCTACATTGCCAGAAAGATTATGAAGGGCCTGAGCTGATTGGACAGACACCGTAAGGGACACTGCTGCAGCAGTAGCAGCCGCTGCGGAGGCTGCTATCGCAGCCACCACGGCAACCGCAATGCCAAAATC
>PVHX01017959.1:0-27064 GCA_004024805.1 Geosciurus inauris
TTTTTTTTTTTTTTTTTTTTTTTTGTATTGGGGATTGAACTCAGGGGTACTTGACCACTGAGCCACATCCTCAGCCCTATTTTGTGTTTTATGTAGAGACAGGGTCTCACTGAGGTGCTTAGCACCTCACCATTGCTGAGGCTGGCTTTGAACTTGAGGTTCTCCTGTCTCAGCCTCCCTAAGTGCTGGGATTATAGGCGTGTAGCACTTCGCCCGGCTCTTCCCATATCTTGATAGTGGGAAGATAATGGGTATTCATAGGTGGCCAAGGTGGTATTGCTTGCATTAGATTTTAAAGTTCAGAGATAGGACATATGAATTCCCCAAAGCAGGTACTGCCAGTCCAGCATGATCCTTCTAACCCAGGAAACACTGTCTTTGGTCTCCACCCTGCTAGGACTGCCTTGTCCTTTGAATATGGTATCTCTGGCTCACGTGCTCAGCTGGACCTCAGTACTTCCCACCTCAACTTCACCCTGCTGTGCTCTGGGTCTTGAGTTCTTGCTGACTGTCCCTGCTGCAGTATCACCAGAGAGAGGGAAGGCACAGCCACCAGGGCTTCTATGTTCCACGGTGCTTGGTAGAACATAGGACACATACACATGAGATGACAATTTAGGTTGTTTCAGTGACTTGACAGAAAAAGGAGAAAGGAGGTGAGAGAACTTGTGCACTAACTAAAGATGAAGCCGTCCAGGAACATCAATCCCTAGGTTAGACTAGAGATAGGGACCAAGTGAGCTGGTTCAGCACTTTATTAACAAACAGTTAAGACCAGTGAACATGAGGCTCCCTTATTTCTGTGGTTTAGAATGCCAGGTTTATCAAAGAATTGTTGCTAACAAGACTGCAAAGGAATAAGAAAACACTCATGCTGAACTAAGCAAAGGACGACAAAGGGCATGGGACCAGAGGCCCATGAAGCAGTAGAGAAGGACAATGTCAGAGAGCAAGGGGATGAGAGGCTCAGCTTCTCCTCTTTTTGGTTTTGGTCAAGGTCAACTTGACCCTGCCCTGTGTGTGCTGGGTTCATGAGTCTCAACGGCCCTGATGACAAGGTTCTACAATCTACTGTGGAACAAAGCCAGGGAGCAGTAAAACCTGAACCTTGGGGTTATAACTGATAACTAATGGCAATAGTGGGCCACCTACAGGGGAAGAGGGCAGTGCAGAGGCATTGGCCAGGATGTGGCTTTGTTTGGGTTTCCCATTCATGTTGCTGACCTAATCCCATGCTCTCTCTCAACCTCTTCCTATAACCTGAGCCACAAAAGGCCCACTAATTGGAGTTAGGAGCACAATCTGTCACCAGGGACACATGAGGCTGGTGATCACTAGTCACCATTTTCCAGTGAGCTGGCCAGAAGAAATATTTCAATTTTTATGCATTCAATAGAAACCATTTCCCATCTTGTGCATCAAAATGTGTGGTAGGGCCTCTTTGTCACTTCTGAAACTAAACATCTCTCTGCTGTTGCCTCAGCGTGCACTTGGGTGTCTTCTTAGAGAAAAATGGACTTCACTTTCCACATGTTTTTCACGGTTCTCCTATGCAGCAAGATAAAGAAGAATTTATATATTTTTACTTACAGATCCAGTAAATATTTATATTGGTTTGTGCCATAAAAGCACTCGAAGCATTATAAAAGAGGTTTCTACTCTTAGGCCTGAATAAAGCAATCACCTACAGTGAAGAAGCAATCTATCAAGTGAGGCAAAGAGGGGTGTGGGGCCCGATTTCTCAGCCACAGTTGCCTGTCTTGAATTGTGCCTGGATTTATTCATGGCTAGATGGAGGCTCTCCTGAACACACACATGTATATCTATGCATCCATGATGTTCCGCACACACTTTGTTTTTAATCTGCTCTTCGACCTCTATCAGAAACTTTATTCACCCATTTCGTCTTGCCCTTCTGTCAGACTGTTTTTCCACACTGGCAAAGGTTTTAACTTTGCCTGGACTGTTGTTGATGATATATGTTAGTATTTTATTTAAGCTGTATATGGTAGATAGGGCAAAAATTAAAAAGACATACCATGTACCAACCATTGTGTTAAGTGCTTTAAAATGTATCATTTAATACTGAAACAACCTTATTGGTAGAATTTGATTATTAGTTCCAATTTAGAACCTCTGGCATAAATGAGGGAACTGAGATTAAGAAGATAAGTAACTTGCCAAAGGCCATATACCTGGGAAACTGCTGGCACTAGAATTCACAATTAATCTGCCCCTATACCCTGTGTTTGTAGCCACTATCCTATATTGTCCACACAATCAGTTAAATGTCTCTTCTCTTAGATTCACTGTGGTGTTGTCATGGCATTATTGCTCCCAGAGATTCTCTTCCATGAAACTTGAAAAAATATTTTTTTTTTTGTTTTCATGAGTCTGTCTCTCATCATTTATAGGTTCCATAAGGAAAGAATTAAGATTCTCAAATGTCAGCAATTATTGTAGCCTCATACTTTTTTTCATTACTAGTACTTAATAAATGTGGGTTGGTGGCATGCCAAGGGCATGACCTCCAGAGCCTAGCAGATGTGCATTTGAATCTGAGTTTGCCACTTGCTAAAGCTGTGGCCTTGGGCATCTATCTTCTCTGAAAAAGCAACATAATAAGAACTTTCTCTCTCATAATCATTCAAAAGGAGACAAAATACTTGGCACAGTGCTGAGCTCAAGTAGGCCCTCAGTACATGATGGTGCATTTGTTTACTAGAGTTGCTTTACCCAAATACCATAAATTGGGTGGCTTGAGCAACAGAAATGAAATTTCACACAAGTCTGGAGGCTGGAAGTCCAAGAGCAAGGTGATAGCAGATTTTGTTCTCCTGAGGCCTCTCTCTTTGGCTTGTAGCTTGCTTCTCGCTATGGCCCCATATGGCCATGCATGTGCATCTCTGCTATCTTTTCTTCTTTTAAGGACACCAGTTGTACTGGATTAGGGCCCATGAATCTCCCCTGCTTTAAAATTAGTTCACTTTAGTTATACATAATATTAGGGTTCATGTTTACATATTTTCACAAGCATGAAATATAATTTGCTCTAATTCAGTCCCTAGTACTTCCCCTTTCCCTCTTCTCCTCTCTCACCCATTCGCTTTCCTCTACTGATCTTTCTTCTATTTATAGTTTTTTTTTTAAATGAGTGCTTTGTGGATATACATAAAGGTGAGAGTCACTGTGGTATATTCATAGTCATGAGTCCTCTTTAAAGGCTGTAATCTCCAAATACAGTCACATTCTGAGGTACTGGGTATTAGGGATTCAATATATTAATTGGGGGGGAGGGGGGCACACCTTAGTCCATAACAGATGGTTATCATTATTGCAAATGAACTGAATACTAAAAATCCAGGCATTCAAATTAAATGTTTCATGTCAGACCCAAGAATAGTGGTCCCCTTAAAAATGTCTCCTGGTCATATTTTAATTCTTCCTCTCCTGGGCACCTTCTGCTCCTTTTCACTTCCTCTTGCCTCTGACCCATTCAAGGTCAGGTAAGTTCTCCCAGTGTTTTTTGGTCCTTTTCTTTGGCATTTCCCACAATCTGCTCTCCATTAAAGTTTCCTGGCCTCAAATTCCTGCCTCAGACTCCTGAGTCACTGGGATTACAGGTATGTTCCACTGCACTGGTCCTTGAATGTTAGCTACACTGAGTGACAGATGTAAGATGATGCCTTCTCTGAGCACACTGTCCTCAGAAGGATGGAGAGTTTAGGACCTGAGAGGAAGCAGTATCTTTGAGGTTTGAGGAAAAGCTCCATCTTCAATAGGTGGTTGAGGTAATAGAAGTTTACACTCTAGACCTTTCTCCTGCAGTGAGGCTCCATGTGAGAAAGGAAGTGGCAGGGCCAGCAGGAGGGCAATGTTGGGCACCCACCCCAGAGCACAGTGAAAGTCCTCGGCAGCTAAGTATCAGGGGCTCTTTTCCAGTCTGCTGCTTCTGGAATTTGTGGATGCCTGAATTCACCTTCTGCTTCTACGTCAACAGCAAAGTGATTTAACCAGGTAAAGATTTACACAAGCATGAAATATAATTTGCTCTAATTCACCTGATAAAGCTGTTTATAATGCAATTTCTTTAGTTTTCTTTTGGGACAAGGAAAGAGATAGGGTCAAAGCTTAATACAGATGCTGATTACAGACACCAGATGTAGAACTTAAGTTTTTAATAATGGTCCTTTGCTGCTTTCCTTATTTTTCATAAGCAATACACCATATTAGCACTACATAAGAGCTAATCATATTAATTTTGTTCTTTTGGTTTCAGCTGTGAAGGGAAGGAGACAAGAACAAGGGCATAAGAGGGTATACACCTTAGAGGAAGGGCAGGGGAGTGAGGAGTGAAAGAAGAAACTGGGCCACCAAGTGCATGTGGTACAGCATGCTTGAATTGTGGATGCATTGGGTAAGAAGGCACAGGTAGAAATACCAGCAAAGGAGCTGTCCTGGGTCTAGGATGGCCAGGAAATGTGGCTCACCCAGAGCCCTTGAAGAGAAATAAAAAGGAAAGGAACTAGCATTTTTCAAGTGGCTACCACTTGCAGCTAGTATTTATTGACTTCACATTCTTCTGAAACTCAGAGAGGTTAACTGAGTGGCTGGTAAAAAAGCTTATATAAGTTAAGAAGCTATGAGAAACCTAAAGGGCAAAATGTACATGTATGTAGGTGGGGTGTAGAGTAAGGATCTGGACAGTTTTATAACTCTTAACACACCAAGGATCAGGAAGGGGTAACTGAATAGAGCCAGGCATAAAATTCAAGTTAGAAATGAGAGAAAGTGTGAGCAGAAGACCCTAAAAATGACATCAGCCTTTGGCCTGAGTGAGATAACATTTGCTTTTTAGGTGTCTGGATCATCCAGAAAGGCAAATTAGCTGCTAATTAAAGGCAAATTAACTTCCCTCCCTGCCTTTCTTCTCTGCCCCTGCCCATGCAGGAAAACAAGCAAGAACTAGAATAATCAGGTTGGAGATTTACACATTTCTGAGTCCAAAGGAGGATTCTGGTTCAGGAAAGAGGCAAGAGGAAATCTTGAAAGTATACAGATAGAAAAAGACTGAGGTATAGGGGGAAGGAATAAAGGAATGTGTGGAAGAAGAAGAGCTACTAACTAGGAGGTAGTAGTAGAAGAAATATGCTTAGTGACCTCAAAGTCTGACAGTGCGTGGTGATGTCTATGAAGAGAGTGTGCTAGCAAGCTGTACCTCTCTGCATGTTCTGTATCTTTTTTTTAAACTAAATAACTTTATATAGATAAGTCTGAACATCAAGTATGTTCAAACCCTCCTCAGATTCCTTCCTGTGTGTTCACCCTGTGAAGGCCAGAGGATAAAAAGCATCTCCTACCTGCCTGGATTACCAAGGATTAAGCTACCATCAGGTGCAGGGGCCAGAGGTCCAGGTCACTTGATTTAACCACTGTCTTCAGGTGGCTTTCCTTATTGGGCCTCTTTATGAGGAGAATTTCTGAAAGGAATACTCTCCTGTTCAGTGACTGTCATGAATGGTATTGTTGTTCCCAATTACTCATTGCCACATGACACAGTGCCTTCCATAAGATGATGATGCTTCACTGCTGATGACCTCAGGTTTGGCCAGGAATTGCTTTGCATACTAGAGTATGATTGGAAGTAATCACTTGTCGATCTCCTCCTCCACCCCATCTCCCCTCCACACCACACACAGCAGAAACCATAAGGCCCATCACATGGTGTGCCAGTTCTCTTGTTCTCTGCCCCCTGACATAAGAATGGCATTTCTCCATAGGGCTTCTCTTCCAGCCTCACCTCTAATATGAATCAGAAGCAAACCTCTGTAGTGTTTATTCCCTTGACAGAGTCTCATGAATGTTGCTATAATAACCCTTTCCCCCATATACTCTCATTTTATATTGCCCTGGCTGTTTAGCATCTCTAATAGAGTATGTCTGTTCCTAGGCATGAATGCCTTTCCTTCTCACACCAAACCACAGAAGACTTGGTATGTCACAAAACAATCAAGATATAAAGTGTGTGAGAGAGATTGGCATCTCAGGCTATTGGGTGACTAAGCATTTTAGGATAAAATCACAATGTCTGGAACTCTAATCAGGGCATATTCAGCCCCTGCAACCTATCAAATGGGCCCCCTGCTCCCTTAGGCAGAAATACCAGCTTCCACCTTAAATCAGTGGTTGATACTCTTCTCTGTTTAGGAGAATCTGGTTAACACCATTCCCAGGCCCCACCTTGAGAGTCTGATCCAGCAAATCTAGGATAGGGATCTGGAATCCTTATTTTCTAAGTATTCCCCAGGTGAAGCTAGTGAGATGCCAGGCTGGGAAGCCACCATAGCCTCCCCTTCACTGGCAGGTTTCTCAAGCCTGGAGGGTCCCAAGAAGCCTGGGCTCCACGCAGCTTCTGTCAGAGGACTCCTTGGGATGCTGGCCTCTCTTCCCAGATGAGAGCTGCCTAGCATTGGAAAGCTAGGGACACTCCATCCCCAGTGGTCTTTCTTGGTGAGAAGCAACAATGGAATGAGTATAACTGTGTTCTGAGCCCTCCCACCTCCTCCCCACTGAGTTTATCAGGTGGTCTGAGTCCTCTTCCATCCATCAAGGCAGAGATGGCAAGGGGACCAGGAAGTCAAGAGAGCTTCTGCTGAAGTCTTGCTAGAGGTTGAGAACCATCTGTCTATCAGCTCATTGCTCACCTGTGGAGTCTGGGTACCTTACAGCAGCTCTGCACTACTGCCATTGAAATGTCCCAGGAGTTGGATCTCAGTACCAATGAACAAAAGAAAACAATGCTCAGAAAGGACCCAGCCCCTAGAAAGACATGCAGCTTGCTGGGTTGACAGAAGACAGTTTGCACATCATCATCATCACTATCACATCTAAGGCTTACTGCAGAAAAACAGAACATAGAAAAAAAATTCAGCAGGAAATTGAAGAAGATTCCACTTGAGATTCAAAGTAGTGAGATCCAAGAGTAAGTAGAAGAAATATATTGAAGCAACACCCGCTACCCACCACACATCCCTGAAGAGAAACAACAACATACACGGAGGGTAGATTCTAGAGGAAAATGAGCTAATCTCCTACAGAGATTCCAGGAGGGGAAAAGAAACCTATTGAGGAAAGGAAATAATGAAGCAAACAAAAATAGACCATGGTAGAAACAATGAAAATGCCCTATACCTAGACATTCTGATAAGATTCCTGAAATCTAAGGTAGAATTCCAAGGCCACTTCAAGGTACCCAGGCCACATGGTAAGTGATGAGTTGACAGGCAGGTAGTTTATAAGCTGCCATAAACCCAAAACCAAGTGATTTGAAAAGAAAAAAGAATCCAATTGATATTTGATTTCTCATTGCAATCTTGGAAGCTTAGATAGCATCTACACACAAGTGAGACAAAAGGATTGCAACCCTCAATTCCTATGCCCAGAAAAGACAGGCTTCACCTGCCAGTGTGAGATGATGATACCTGTGGCTAGATGAGTATTCAGAGCTTTAACAAGTTCACTTCTAACAAGTGAACCTGAACAGAGACTCTGAGAGAATGAAAGTTGGAGAACACAAAGATGGCGAGCAACTTGCCACATAGAGAGCTCCATCTAAATCAGAGATAGTAAATGATCAACTATAATTATCTAATGTAAACAGTGAAATGAGGTTACTGAAATAAAATAGATACTGACCGCCAAGGGAAAACTCATGACCATCTAGAAGTGAAAGTATTCAACTCCAGAGCAAAACTGAGGAGGGAGGTGGACAGAGGAGAGAGGAGAGGAGGCAGAAAAGCCTTCTGCGATCTCAGCTGCATGGAGGTGGGAAGCAAATATGTTTGAAAGCTCTTTGGGAGTGGTAGCAGCAAAAGCAGTGGGGGAATGATTGACCTGTTTCCTCTATATAACCAAAATGTATTCTGGGGGTAGGATTCTCATTTATAAAGGAGTCGAAGATAGTGTAAAAAGCACCAAAGATCTGCTCAGGGACCTGCTTTGTTGCTCTGAAATAATATCTAGTGTTCTCCCATATTCGTGCCATGTTTGGACAATTGGCCTTCAATTCTAAATTTATTTCAGTTCCCAAGACCGCCCTGCTCTGACCCTGGTCACTGTTTTACTTTGTATGCATTTGCTTCCCTCCCCACACTCCCAAGACTCTAGCCTTCCCTACACTTCAAGTTGCCACACTGCACTGCCAGACAGGATGGAGTTAGCTGCAGAACAACTGGGCTAAGCCCAGGATGGCTCTGGATCTCACTCTTGAAGGAAAATACAGAAATTAATTTTGGATGTGTTCTAGGACATCATTCCAAATCACTCTCTGGGACCCATTTAAACTCTCAGGGATGCTAGAATAGGCCTATTCACTTCTCTGTTTATCCCTATTCCAACTCCACCCCGCCCAGGTTCCTTCTGATTCTGAAGGTTGCATTTTGAATCTTTGGATTCTTAGGCAGCTTGTGGTCTGCCTCTCATTGCACTGCTCCTAGCATTCAGGGATTTCAGGAAAGCTTTGGCCCCATCCTCAGCTCAGCTAATTAGAAACCAACCAGAGAACAGGTGTGGGCCTCTGGATAGTACTTGGAAAGCCCCTAGATGATAGAAGGCTTATTCCTGCTCCTCTAATGCCCAAGAGCTGAATAACTTAGCCAAGGCAAAAGTGTGTGGTTGCTGGTAGTGCCAGGTGTAGAATCTACTGATTCCCAGTCTGGACCTCCCATCCCCACAAATCCACCTGCTAGTCTGAGGCATAATTGACCAACATTCGGGGTGCCTTGCTTAGCTTCTCAAATCGGTCACAAATTAGTAGCAGCTTTTTGCCTGGAATATAAGATATATGATACATTTAACATAACAATCATATTTGTACTTCTACACCAAGGAAGATCCAGCACATGAAACATTTAATAAATCTAATAAATGATAAATAATATGATTCAACAAGGGGAGGATATTTTAAATATTGGAATTCCCATTGAGAGGAATACTTTTGCTTTATGTTGATGATTTGATTGAATGGACATTCTAGAACAAGTCCACTTTATGTACCCATATAGGAGGACCGTACTCTAACCTCTCTGAGAACATCTGAGAACGTATAGATAGATCATAAATTTATATTTTGAAAATGAATCAAGTCATTTTTCTCCATTGTGTTTACTTTTATAAAGACACACCAGGTGAGAAAAGCCCTTTTTCTATCTTATCTGGCCATGTCTTATTGAATACTGAGATCATGCAGCGCATCTGCCTCCTGGCAACAAAATATGGGTAATTCCTGGAAGAGTCACGAACTGCAGGGTGGATGAAAAAATTCTCTTGATCTTATCTAGCATTGCTGGATATAAACCATGGGCAAGAGGCAGCAGTTATGTTTTTATTCTTTTAAAGGTCACAAAGGATAAATGATTACAATAACATTTCACCCACTAACTCTAGGTTTGTACTAGTAAATCCTGATATTGATTTTAAAAGCTGCAGATCTTGTATTCAAATATTTCTGATCGGACCACAAATCCTTTAAAATCAAATCTTTTTCTGAATGAAGGATCTATGGAAAACAGATGATGGATTTCATGAGCTGTCAAAGCTAAAATGTTACATCTCATAGTTTGTCATTGAATATGATATAAAACACCTGCAGTTAGATTATTTATATTGACAAAATTATTCTTCAGCATTGGAAGCTGTTTTCTGGGGAATAAAAATAAAATATCAAAATGGCTTTTTGCTAGGACTAGAAATTTTCTGCTTTAGAATTAGGTAGTGGAAGATAATGTGGATAAATGCCCGAAGCCATTTCTTTGAGTCAAATATAGTGAAGGCTGCTGCATGGACAGGTCAGGGTGGACCACTTTTCCCATCAGACACAATATATTTTATCAATCACCTACCATTATTTCTGCTGGAGCTATAGGAATTCATCTTTTAACTGCCTTCCTTCCCCTACTTTTTGGGGGCTATTGTTCTTTTTAATACTTCTTTTCTAGAGGTCTTTAAACATTAGATTCATATTTCAGTCAGATTGTGTTTTCTAAAAATTTTACTGCTCTTTCTGGGTGGTAGTTGTGGAATTAAGAAGCTAGTTAAGAAGCTTTGTTATTTTCCATGGCTATGGACCATGGTCCTTACTTCAACCAACTGCCTCAACAATGAATGTGTCATCAAGAGGCTGATTAAAGGAATGTGGCCAGATCAGCCAAATACTACACCCCAGTTCCCCAAACAACTAGGAGTTAGTGTGCTAGAGAGATGGGTCTGGTGACTCATCTTCCTGTGATAAAGATGTCACAGGATACTCAGCACAACACAGAAAGTGGCACATGTGTGTATACCTATAACCATATAAATAAAGATGCACATATTATCTGCTATTTTAAGCCCCACAAATCATATTTGCAAGTTAAAATTATCATTATATAATGCCAAATATTCTGTAAAAAACAGAAAAGTGCTGTAAAAAAATTATACTTATAAATAGAAGACTAAAACACACAAAAACAGTTCACACATGAAGTTTTAAATATGTTCCCCCTATTGCTCTGCCCTCCATTTTTATTGTCATTTCCCTTAATTGGTGGAACAATTTGTACTCTATGTTTAACAATGGGGCACACCGCACAGAGCATTTTTAGATGGGCACTCCAATCCTGGTATTGATGTTCACTTGAGCAAGTTACTTTACCTCTGAGAGCTGTATGTAGTTCCCCATCAGGCCAAGAAACTCCAAACTACTAATCTCAGAAAGTTGTTGGATGGTTACATGTGATAACACATATAAGGTCTCTGGCTTATAGTAAGTGCTCAATAGATAATAGCAATCATTATAGTTCTTACTATTTTCATTATACCTAACTTGAATAACTTCTGAGGCCCTTGGCTATTGGCAGGGATTATGAGCATTAGTTTACTGTGACTTAGAAGCTGCTCATGAATATACATTACCAACTATAAATGGAAAAAGGAGGTCATTGGAAAGGTCAGAGATATTCAGGCAACATCCAAGGCAGAAGGGAAGATGCAGGCTGAGAGCTCCCTTCTCAAACCCTGAGAACTGGAGGTTAGGTTTCATTTACAACAGTACATAATCTCAGCAGCACGTAAGAAACCTTGCCACCTCTGCTCAGTAAAATACAAATCACTGACTACCCGATTTTATTTTAGGCAGTTAGATAGTTAGTACATCGTTAATTCCTGCACACACTCGAGCTCAATATCATTGTCAGTTCGGTTTTATTTCCACCTCCTTTCAGAGATCCCTGGTTGGAGGTAAAGACCTGCTCTCTGAGTGACTCCTGATATTCTAAGGCAATATGAATCTTTAGGAGCTCTTCTTCTTTGAGGCAATTTACAACTCAAAACAGCAACACATTTTCTTTTCAGGGCAGAAATACTGACAATAAAAATGGAGCAGTTCTGAAATATGCATTACTGTAATTAAAGTGACTTGCTCTCTGGAAATTCCTGAGACAAGTCTTTATTGCAACTATTATTTAATAATGAGCATAATGATTAAAGGCCCTTTCTCAAAAGAGTATCAATGCCTAGATCTGAATGTCCTGCGGCACTTTTGATTACAGAACATGGCCACAGGCAGATGCCTCTAGATAGTACTCTCTGACCTTTCCTTTGACCACATGTGGACTGTGCCCTGGGCCAGTATGTGCTCAGACCAGTGTTCCCTGGCACAGTTATAGAATATATTAGCATATGGGCTGCTGTTAGCTGGTGTAATAAAATAATGATTGAGTAGGGCTGGGAATATAGTTCGGCAGTAGAGCACTTGCCAAATATGCACAAGGCCTTGAGTTTGATCTCCAGCACCGCTCTGCCTCATGCCCAAAACAAACAAACAAACAAAAAACTGAGTAAAGTTGATAATCTACCATTTGAAGCACTGCTCTTAGGGCATGAAGTCCCAGAAATTGTGCAAAATATGAAAACACAACTTCAAAGCTCTGATGTGTCAGAGAAAGAAGTTTTCTCTGGAGTCAAATCTGTATCTACCAGCTGAACTTGACGTTATAGCTGATGTGCTGATTTGCTGTTTTCGTGGGTTCGCTACCTACTGTGCTTCCTTCCCCTTGCCTGTTACTATTTTTAGTGAGAAGGGGCAGGTGCCTGCTCCACCTAGAACTTTTCTAGAAAACTCACCTCTGTTAACATGTTGACTTCATGTAAGTGAGGAATAGCTCTTCCTCATAAAAAATGGCGAGAGCCTCTGCTATGGGTAAACCTTCCAAAACTTTCTCTGTGGTTTAGTATAGTCTGTCTCCCATCGAGCTAGGAGGTGCTGGAAGGCCCCGCAATGTACATCATTAGTGTCATTTTCCTGGGAAATGGAAGCTGGGGCAGAAACCTGGGAGCTGGAATCTCAGAAAGTCGTGTCTAATGTAGACTTCTAGCTCTGAATGTATACCTTATATCTGAGATGGCTAGAGTTTTAGTGGAATAGAAACAAACATTTCCCTTTGTTAACCAACATTTATGATTAAGTAAGACCAGAGAGAAAACCTGGATAATATCATAGACTTGTTTTATATTCTGTTAAACAAATCAGATTCACCTTTTTAATTTAAGGACATAGGAGAATTAAAAGGGGCATTTAATATTTATTGAGCATCCACACTGTGCTAAGACAAATTCAAATTCTTTCCAAATTGTGATGTCATTTAATCATCTCACAACCCCTTGGAGTAGTTCATCTTAACTTTAATTACTGTAGAAGCTCGAAAGGGTTGTGCAGCAGTCACATGGCCAGTGTGAGACATTGCTGGGTCCTGAACCCATGTCTAAGAAGGAGGTAGCCAACAGGACAGATGAGCTCTTCACCTCTGCAAAGCCCACCATGAAAAACAACATGCTGGACTCAAACCTAGTGTCCTGTTTAGAGAACAGAAAGTAGCAGGTTTTTCATCCTACCTGCAGCTTTGCTCTCAGCTTGTTTTGTATCTTGTCCAAAATACTATCTGAATTTCCCCTTGTTGTCCTACTGTGAGATGTGAAAAAAAACAAGTGCTAATTCTGTGGAGAAATGCAACACGTCCTGCTCCCTGGGTCTATATTTCAGTACTTTAAAAATGCGTAGGCATGAGAACAGACTCTAATAAGGGTAACCACCTGAGCTTTGGGCTAGGCCTGGGTTCAAATCTTAGACTGTGCCCACTAACCTCGTAAACTTAAGTGACTTACTTTACCTCTTTTAGGCCTCAACCTCCTCATCCATAAAATGAGATGTAATCATAATATTTATCTCAGAGAGCTGTGAAGAAAGAAAATTACAACTCAGGTCTCCTGAGATTAATTTCCATGAGAAGCATATACCCAAATATGTGAAAGAAGATTTAAGTCTCACAACCTTCCAAGGCTTATCATGTGTGGAACTTAGAGTCACAGGTGTTTTGGCATTTTTTAACTCATTTAATCTGGTCATCAATTTTTTTGCTTTACTCATCCAGCAAATATTTTACTGAACATCTACTATGCATCAGGCATTTGATTAGGTACTAGAGATACAGCAGGTTTGAAATAGCTTAGACACTATCTAAGCCAAATTTGACTATCATTATTTATACCCACTAGAGAGGTATGCAGAAATATGATTCACATACTAATTGTTTAATGTGACTCTAGAGAATTAACATTCATGTAATAGTATTGGACCCACAGTTAGTATGTTGCTCAGAGTTAATTATAATTACTATTAATTATGGTTAATTTCCAATCTGACTAACTCTTTGGGATAGCAGACAATACCTTCCTTCTATTTTGCTGCTCAAAGCCAGCAAGCAGCAGATGCCCAGGTGATCATCAGTGAAGAGTTTGGACTCTTACGATTCAAGCGTTCGCTCTGCATTAGACTCAAGCTCTTGACTGATGACAAGCAATGTGTGGGTTCCTGGCATTGAAGTACCCAGAGTTTAACTATTTTTCATTGTTGAGAGAGGATGCACTTTAATCATGTAGCTCAAAGCGACAAGAGCCTTGACCTTCAGCAAGGACTGGTTTTATCAGGTGAAGAGTCCATGTTTGCCTTGTCTTTTTCACAACTCGCTCTTCGCAGAGTATTTCCTATTTGTGTTGATTCACATGTGCATCTAGTCAATATTCATTTTCCCTGCTATAGTACCAACAAAAGAACAAAAACAACAAAGGAAACTGTTTTCCCCTATGGATTACCTAGGACCACATGAAGAAGTTAGAATAGATGTAGTGGCATTAGAACCTGTCATTCAAAGCCTACGCAACCTGGACTTGTTTGTAGGGGGAAAGATCAGCCTTAGCAGTTAAGCAGAATGAAGAACGTTTTAAGCGCGAGAATATTCACAAGATCAGATATTGATTAAGTAACTTCGAGGATTTACTTTGCATTTAGAAAGCCCACTATACACGGCATGTCTTGGATAGTGATTTCAGGTTTCCACACCTAAAAGCTCTAATGCACTTCCCCACTGAGTCCCCACGCTCGCCAGTGCTTCCTTTCATCAGGACAGATAAGAGCAAGGACCGGCATCTAGCTTTTACACAACTTGCAGCACTGCAGATTAAAATCACCTACACTGATATGGTGCCATTCTTTTATATTTGATTTTTGTTGGGGAGGGGACAAAAACATCATGCTTTACACAACATTTATAAAATTTGCCACTGAGAAGTCCCTGTGTTCACACATCTGCCCTACCTCATGCCTTATCTTTATTCTCCCAGCTGAGGTCCATCTGCCTCTGGATCATCCTCCTCTCCATTTGACAGCTGGAGAGCCAATGAAATACTTTTTCGTGTTGCTGGGTGACTGTGAATTTTTAGAAAATAAGTCCCATAAATGCAGCAGCTTAGAGCCTGCCATTGGCTGCTTGGGCTTTCTGTGCAATGCTGACGCAGTAGCGTTGGCAGGGAAGTGACAGGCGGGAATAGCTGCGCAAATATATCACTGGCCTGATGTTCCACTGGAGAGGAAAACTATTTCAAGGCTGAGTGACAACTATAACATACCCTGTTAGAAGAAAAATAAATCTCCCTGAGTCTACATTCAGGCATCTGAAGAACAGTTAAGGGAATACTGCAGGGCAGGAAAAAAAAAAAAAAAAAAACTATAAAAAAACCAACTCAAGGTTGTCTTACCCTCAAATACCCTGCTTTTCATGGTCTGATGAGTAGTTCCTCCTGTTCAAGAAATGTATGGGTGTTTCTATATATCTTTTGTAGAATATGTGTTTATACATTTTAAAGTCCAAATTTGTTTATTTAGGAGATAATTTTCAATGATGTCAAGGAAGACTTTTAAACTTTTTCTTCATCTCCTTGTCTCCAGCATCCCCTCCTTTACCTTTCTCCCTGACCTCAGCTGACCTTCAAGTCCAAAATCCTGGCAGCCATAGGATGTGGTCAGTGTCAGGGACAGCACTGGGTGAAGTTTATCTCATTCTATCCACTTAAAATATCTGCATCCTGGTGGCACAATCCTGTCTAAACAGCTTTGGGATTCATTTTTTGCTAACACCAGGTTAACTGCTCACATACAAATTTGCCAAAGAGCTTCTAGGAAAGAATGTCCTTTGCTAATTGAATTCTAATGAGGCCAGGAAGTAGATTAGAAATTGAGCTATTTTACTATGAGTTTCAAATATTGGATGTAGGGATGTTTGGCCTATTTAATCTGCTTAATTCTTCAGTAGGTTTCAATTAATTAATGAAGAAATGACTACCCAGAAGGAATCTGTAGGTTACTGGTTGACCCAGGAGGCTTTCTGGCACATCCATGAAAATTTTATTTATTTGCCTTATAATATTTAGGAGAGTTTGAGAGCTAAATCAGAATGGTCATCAGTGGAATTATCTGTGGAAATAGAAAGGCTTTAAGGATATAATAGAACATTTAATCAATAATATGACCTTGCCAACATTGCTTGGGAAACCACCTCAACACATAGATCACTCTTAGGTACCACCCAGTGCCTACATGTTATGAAGGGGCCCCTGTGAGCATTCACCTGTGCCTCAGGAAATAGCTTCTGGCCATAAAAGAGGGCATGGAGAGGGCTGATGGGGACTGAAACCCACCATTTGAAAGCTATGTGCAAATATACCTCACTTGCGGAAGACAGCAACGATGCTCTCTACCTGGTACCTCTCTCCTTCCTAGAATTGGTCCTTCCTCCACTCTAACTACTTGTGTTCCACATGCAATCTGATATATTCTTCTCTGAGCAAATCCTTCCTCACAGTTGATCACTCCAGGGATAGACATGTGAACCACGCTGAACAAATCAGAAGATATCCCTGAGATTCTCTAAACTGAAACTTGGAAATCAGTCCTTTGCAGAAGGGCATTGCTGAAAGGTCAGAAAGCTAGGCCCTGATTGGGGCCACATTTTCCTCTTCGTAAAGAAAGCCAGTCTGCAGGAAACACCCCTGGGAACTCAGTACGGCAATGTGAGAGGTTCTATACCTTTGGCCCAAGGAGCCCCCTGGGTGCAGTCCCAGCAGCCTGCCCAGGAATGGTCAGATGGCTCCCAGTGCAGCAGCTAGCTTTGCAGGAGCACATTACATGGGGTAGATTTTCCTTTTGGCATACACTGTCCTCTGGTTTTTAACCATTTGGGGGAAGACTTCAAGCTTACGTATACTACATGGAGGAAGGAGATTTTACATCTGGGGCCTTGCACCCAGCTTCACCCTAGCTTCTCATGAGTAATCTTATCACACACTGAGAGAAATATCTCATGTGGGGAGAGAAGCTCAATTCTAGCTCAGCCCTGATAGGGACATTCCTAACACAAGGTGGCATGGAACCTTAGTTTTCCAAGGGTGTTTCCAAATGATCAGCCTTTCTTTAGAACACAGCTCCTCAGAGAATCAGAGTGAAGCTGTTTTCAAGGAGATCACTGATGGTTTGAAAGATATTTTAAGCAGAAACACAAATTCCTCCATGGGTTTAAAGACAGCATAATTCCTATAATTTTTCATATCAGAGCAACATAGTCATAGAAAGCCTCTCACCCCACTTTTTCTGTTCTGAATTCTGAGTCTTTTCTGTTGGTGTCGAGTAGAAGAGTACAAAGTGTCCTCACAAGCTGCTTCAGTGTTTCACAGTTGTTTGACAAAGTTGAGCCTAGCAGTGAGGACAGCCACATGTTCCTGCAGAAACCATTACAGATCTGGGTTTTCACAGAACCCCTTTCTGCTCTGGAAGGGCCAGAGGTGAATTATAATATATGTTAGGAAATTAAAGTAGTAGCAAGAAGAGTGGGATCAGTCAACACAAGAATCACTTCGGATTTACCCTTTGGAGGGAAAAAAATGGTAGATTGCACAAACCTATGTCTTGAAGTTGATATTACAGAATGCCATTGGCTAAGAAAATATACCTGCTCCAATAGTGGGGCTAGACTACTTTACAAACTATGGAGTTTTAACACACACATACGTGTGCGCACACACACACACACGGACTTAGCAGAGTCTGTTGAAATCAGATTTGTCTATCAAGGAACAATGTCAAAATTACAGAAGGGCTCATAATCACACCCCGAGGTTAACAGGCTCAAACCAAGGCCAGAAGCTTCTAAGACAAGGAGTTCCATGTCATTTCAAAAGGGAATATCACAAATTCAGTGTGCCCACCCATACCTCAATTTTTAAATTTGTACATATAATTAGGTGCACATTTCTCTCTGTTCCTCAGTTTTGTCCTGTGTAAAATAAGAAAGATAAAACGGGCCTGGCAGGTAATGAACTAGTCATTAAATGTTTATTATTCTCCAGGTGACCATCACACCATGTGGAACAAGCATATACTATGGAGGAGAGTCCAGGAAAAGGGTCCCAGTGCTGAATGTGGTGGTGCACACCTGTGATCCCAAAGACTTGGGAGGCTGAGGCAGGAAGCTCTCAAGGTCAAGGCCAGCCTCTTCAACTTAACGCGGCCTTCAGCAACTTAGGGAGATACTGTCTTAAAATAAAAAAGTAAAAGGACTTGACCAGTACTCCCCACCTGCTGCAGAAAAAGTCCCTGCCAACAGAAACTGTGGCCTCCTCATTGCCTGATACATAAGTGGGATACAGCCACAAACACCTCCTTCAGCAGCTCACTGTTGACATTCCCTGAAATGAGAGCCGTGAAAGCACTTGGGAATCAGCAAGAACATCACAGCTATAATAACCCCCCACTCTTAGTAACAATATTTGAAAGCATAGAATGACTGATACTGGGTTATCCTACAGTAAGCCCAGGAAATGTATTTTAAAGCCCATCCACCTGCAGGTGCTTAGCCACAGAATGGTATTTAAGCCTCTTATCCCTGGATAGGCTGAGAAAAGCCTGAGTCTATAAGTTCTCACCAGCCCTTTTCATCCTGCCTCCTTTTGTGGAGGTATGGACTGGATTACTCCTTTGGGAGTACCAGGGGATGCCACTATGGAACGGCTTCTAGGGTCAACTATGAGGCCAGCTGCTGTGGTCCCCACCTCGGGTTGTAAGGTAAAACCTGTTTTAAGCTTAGATCTCTTCTAGAGTGTTATAGTGAGACTGTTACAGATTTCCAATTTTTATGAAAATTCTTAATTGTTCACTACCTAACTCCTTTTAGTTCCAACCCTAAATCTCCTAGCCCTGGATGGAAATATCAGCCTGGATTACATGACACCCTTAGAAGATTCTTTGTGGCTATTCTTCCTCATAATGGTGAGTTTAATTCCTTAGTTGTATGTACATGAGTCTCAAATCCAAAGACAGCAAAATCCTGCAGAGATAATTATCATTGACTCTGTATGTTCTGAGGCCTGGTAAGGTGGTGCCTTTGTAAATCCATGAATTGTTTCTAGGGAAGCAAAGGGCACCCCAGGATTACCATTGCACTGACATGCAGCATTCTAGAAGTGCATCATAGCTCCACCAGCTCTGGCCATGACAGGAATGCATTTGAGGGTTATAGTACAGCCACACAGACAGCTAGGTTCAAGCCCCCGCTGCATGTACTCAGCAACTACACATAACAATAAAATAATGAATGGGGCATCTGACCCACTGACCTCCAGACACCTACTGCACCTCATGCATCCCTGGCCCCTGCATCTGCCTTCCTTGCCACCGCAGGCTGCCTTGCTGGGGTATAGCAAGTAAAAAGGCCTCACCCTGGCTTTGTTCATATAGCTGGACCAAAGGGGACAGTCTCCCAGTCCCTCCACCTCGCACTTGGGTGAATGAATAAGCTGCCTGTGTCATAACGTATTTCAGGTCATGCACACACACAAACATTATTATATCTTGAAATTACTTTTAAAATTACTATCTTTGGGGTTTTAACCATTTTCTTGAAAAAACATGGCTCAGGAAATTCTTATGTGGAGCAAGGATGGCACCCAGTGGCCAAAGTGTTTCATCTCAGACACTGCTTTTTTCACAGGTTTTCCATCTGCTTATCTCTTTGGAGACAATGAATTGCTAAGAGGCCCTTTCCTAAAGCCAGAATTGAAACTCTGAATCACTAATCCTTTAAGTTGAAGCAAGTGGGTGAGTACACACACACACACACACACACACACACACCCACACACACACGCACTTGAGCACACACATGAAGTGAGATGGTATCAGGGGTTAATTCAGCATAACAATTTCAATTTTTAAAAAATTTACCTTATGTTAAAATCATCACATCTCAGAGCACCATTCATGATATTCCTAATAGCAAGTATTGCTATAGAAAATGTTAAACAAATATAAACCCAGTCCCCACAGTCTTCATATCTTCCCTTAAACAGTTGCTAGCTCATAAGTTCTCATGCTTTAAACATAAGACTTTATCTCCTGACAAGTGCTTTATCATTAAACTGATGTTCGCAATCTCATATTCTTGTTATCTTTCTTACAAGGTACTTGGCAGGCCTGGAAAGAGCAGGATAATAAAGTGTGACTGCTCTTTTTCTTTTGAGCTTTCCAGATGTTGAGAGATTTCTATAGAGCTAGATAGCCAATCAGACTAAGGAAGACAGGCGAGATGTCAGAATAATGGATCATACAGCTTCTTGCTAAGAATGATGCAATGTCCCCATAATGCTTGTTGTTTCCGATGCCCTTGGATTTCTAAGCACCCTGAAACCCCAGTGTAAGAGTCACATGGATGACACCACCACAGAGAAGTTACTAATAAAACAGCATTGCATTAATTGCACAGAGTGCTATGAACAGTCTTTTTAAATGTCTATGTTAAGCTCAACCAAAAATTCTTTGCCAGTCATCATCACCATTCATGCTAGTTTGAGACCCAAACTGTTAAAATACCACTAAGGTTCCAAGAATAATAGCTGAATCACAAGCAATGACTTAAGGTTAAATTTGCATGACACCGCATCCATTTTCCTACTCAGCCACTTGAAGAGCAGTATTGTCTACAAGGTCAAAACACTGAAGAGGAAAAATTGAAGTAGATGGGTCCATTTTTTTTCCTGGTCCTCTGTTACTTGCATCATATGTACAATGGAAATATGCTAACTCTGCAAGAATTTAGAGGCTCAAGTGGGATAATGATGTGAAGACCTTTTTATATACATGGTATTACTAAATGCTTCTTTATAGGTAGCATTAGTGTACAGTTTCTATACTGAGATAAAAGACTCTTGTCTTATCCAAAATAATCATTAACTTCCTCATGAGTATTATCACATTATATATTCACAAGAGGCTTTGAAAATTACTTATAAAATGTAATTAAGCCAAGCTGAGCCAAGTCTTCTACCAGATACCCAAATCCTTAAACAGAATTTAAATTCAAACCTTCGAGTATTCAAAATCATAAAAAACCAAGATGTTTTGTCAACATTTATGTTGCTTTGTGTTTTACTTCCCCCTTCTCTCTTAGAGATAAATTTTATAGGCTCATAAAATTATAGCATTATATAGCTGGAAATGGCTTTGTTTTGCAGACGAAAAAACTTGAAGCCTAGAAATTTAAAATGAACTAAGAGGTCTGGGAGTTGCTTTGTCTACACTTTTGCTCACTCTTATGCTATTGTGTCCATGGTCTTACAAAGACTGCATAAAAGGACAGCTCTAGCCCCTAAGACTACAGAAACCCTTAGGTCAGTCATTCTCCACTCACTTTGTGTTTCACTCGTGGTGTCTGGGGACCAAAAGAATCATGATTCATGAACATCTTTAAGATTTTGCATGGATCTGAAACATGAACTACCAAATCATATGTGGTTTCAAAAATAGGTAGGTGGGACAGAATATAGAACTATACAAAATAGTGAATACAAATACAAAATAAAAAAGTATTAGGCTTTTTAGGACCAAGAAAATAAGAGGTTTAAAAAAATTTAGTCAGCAGAGTTGTAAAAGCAGGATACATGAGTAAATCTTAACAGTGAAGAAATTGCTGAATCAACTAAAAACTAATGGCAAGAGACCTCTGCCCACAGCAGGGATGAAAGACAATGTCATTACAAGGCACTCCAAAGGGTCAGCATTATCCTAGACACAGAAAATTAGCTTCTTTATTTTCGTATTGTTTAGGTTGCCTAGAGAAAACAGGAAACTGACAATCAAGATCATAAATCAAGGGGTCTTAAACAACATTAAGCAAAGATTGAGACAAAATTTTCAGATATTCTTCTTGTCATAGATGCCTGCTTCAGATTCTACCCACACATTATAATTTTCTCTGCCATAAAAATGGCAAACATTTCAATGAATTTGGTCACAAGATAGAAATTTCTTAAGCAGTTAGGTACAAATAAAGGCTATGAGATATTTTACAGCTATAGAAAAAGTTTACAAAAAGTAATAAGACAAGGATTCTTTCCTTAAAATGCTCCTAGTTTAACCATTGATTTGATAGGTATAGCAAGATTTGCATTATAAAGTAGAAACTGGGAGATGTGATGGAATGAATGACAAATGAGAAGATCTCTTTTACCTGAGGGACAGCTAGGATGGTTTCATGGACAGAGAGGCAATTGAGCAAGGTCAGATGGATTATGGATTGTTAGGACTATTTTTTCTTTTTTAAATGGTACTGGGGATGGCACCCAGGGCTGCTCTGCCACTGAGCTACTTCCTGACCCTTTTTATTTTCATTATTTTATTAAAATTTCAAAACAGGGTCTTACTAAGTTTCCCAGGCTGGCCTTGAACTTGTAACCCTCTAGATTCAGGCTTCTGAGTCACTGGGATGACAGATATGCACCACTATACCAGGCTGTTAGGATTTTAATAAGCAACGATAAGGAGAAGGAGGGGAACTAAGGTAGGGCAGGACAGGGCGTGGCAGACAAAAGCAAATAGAACCAGTGAAAGGCAGATAAGTGGAAGTGTGGGAAATAGGCTGGAAAAGTGAACTGGAGCTTAGAGTTCAGGGTACTTCTAATGATCAATTAAAGAACTGAAATAGAATCTAGAGGTTTATAGAAGATGCTAAGCTTTGTGAGCAAGAACCAGGCACCAACAGAAAGGTACTATTTATTTGGCAGCAGGGTTTAGGCTGGATGTAGGAGAGGATCCAGAGAAGGAGGCAGGGAGACCATTCAGGAGTTCACGGTGTGACCACTGTCCACATGGAGGAGTAAAGGCTGAGAGGCCGATGGAGGATGGAGCTCAGAGAGGTCCCAAGGCCAAATGATGGGGCAGTCCTTGGGTGTGTGAGAGGGAGAATCAGTGGTGACTGTGCAATTATATCCAAAGCATGTGGCTTCAAAATGAAGGCAAGGGAAGCATAACAGTGGGGCAGCCGTAGCTTCTGTGTGCACTGAATGATCAGTGGAGGAAAAGCCAACCACTGACTAAGGCAAGGGGCTACCTGCTCACATCTAGTTACAGACAGCTTGAATCAGAGGGAAACCAAAAAGAAGGTAGAGTGAATCAGTCCCAGATGCCCTAGTGTTCTGGAAGGTTCTGACGCCTTTGGCCTCTCCAGTTCCCTTCACGGTTCGGGGATCAGGGCTTTCACTGGACCACACTATGTATGGCTGTTCACTGGGCATTCTGGACTTGTCACTGCTCTGCTTCCTGATGCTGTGAAACCAAAAATGAACTGCTCTTTATTTCACTGCCTCAGGTTTGGTCCCTGGGCCTCCCTGTGTGACATGTGAGGAATGCAGGGAACTCCCCTGTGTTAATGGAGAGACTGGAGGAAGGTGGGAGGAAGCCTTCCAGGCCCATTCTTCCTCTCAGGGAAAGGAGACCTTCACAGTGACCTTCCGGAGAGCTGTCCCTGCTTTGTTTTCAAATGGAAAGAAGTGACAAATTGTGGCTATATAAGTTGATCTGAGGGGAGGTCAGGGTCCTCACAGGATGTATTTGGGTCAAGCGGGTCCTTGAAGGGCCTTCAATTCGCAGTCGCTTAGCTCAGCAGTAGGAAAGGCCAGTGTGGCCTTACAGACCTGGCTCCCTCACACCACCCCCGCCCTAGCATCTTCAATACTCAAGAGTGACAAAGTACAACCATCTTTTTTCTGATGTGGCATTTGATTAAGACACAATTCATAAAGAGAATCAGACATTTGAGCACAAAGCATGCCTCATATTTATGGGCGGTCCTGAGCAGCACAGGCCCTGCTGGCCCTTCCTTGGGAGAAGAGGGTGCCCTTTAGTATGCTGAGGCAGCTGTTTCCTCTGCAGTCAATTTCCTGGTGAAGGTTCAATAACTTTCCCTGCTGGTAAAAAAAACTTGGATATTAAACTTGGCATAAATACTATTTAAAGTCAAAACAACCCCTTAAATTCAAGAGGTGGGGACAAGGAAAAAGACAGAATAGGTTAGGTATAAGGTGATACCCAAATTCCATGCATACTGCTGCCAAGTAATTTTTGATACATCCTTAGGAAAAAGCTGAGGTGAACTGGAAAGCTGTTTTTGAGATTTCTGAAAGTAGCAATTCATAAACTGAGAACTGAGGCTGTAGAGAACCAAGAGAAAGCTCGGGGTTCCCCTAGGACACAGAGATCCTAGATCATCTCCAGCTTCAGAAAAACTTCTGCAGGAGCAGCTGTTTTGACAGAGAGAAGCTGAAGTGCCACCTCTCCATGGGTGGCCCCTGCAGTGCCTTGCTCCAGCTCCCCTTCTCAGCATTCCTGGGTCCCCTGGGCTTGGATAAATGCCATTATATTACTTGCTCCCTGCAAAATGCACTTCTCCTCTGCAAGGGACTGCTGCAAGGACTGGCCCTTCCACACCCGGCAAAGAGTGGCCGGCTTAGTGGCTAGCCCAAGTGACACCTCTGTGCCAATTAGAGGAAGGAGCAACCACTGGAGGATCAATTACTAAAAGGCTTCCCTGGCAGGGAGCTGTGGCAGCCCTACTCCTGCCTGCTCCTGCAGGGGCACTTGTGTGGGCATATGGTGGGCACATCTAGGGCATCGCTGGTTGGTAAGGCCTGATGTCTGATGCTTCTTACTATATGCATGAGACATTTCATGGATCAAAGTGTCTTCCCAAATGGAGATTATTTAGTAATAATAATAATAAAGACTAGGAAATCATATCCCTTTACTCAGTCTGAGGAGGAGGCTGTAAAATCTGATTTTTGAGGCAGCTGTTCTAATTTCAGTAATGTAAATGCCACAAGAAGTATCTGTTCTTGGTACTTTGTTTTATACTTTACCAAGGCATTAATTTGTGACCTAGGCATTAACATTGAAAATCTGAAATATGTAAGAAGTAGTCCGAACCCAAACAGCCAACTTGAGTTATTGGCATTTAATTACTGAGGTAGTTACAGTGCTGTAAACGAGTTCATCTCTGCTTGTAGCTATAACCCATGCAGTTCTGAATTGAAAGACGGAATGATAGAAGATGGCAATATAACACGAGGATGTCCACGAGTTGGTTTTAATTGGTAAACTGGCAGTTTATAGTGATAACTGTTTGGTCTGTCCACTGCATTGGAATCCAAGGAAAGTACATAAAATCACAGGAGCATATAATTGGTGTACTAAACTCATTTTCTTATGTTATCACAGCTGGCATCTTCAGGTTATTAAAAGCCTTTAAACCAGCCATCTTCAAAGAGATCTAATTGTCAATATGGTCTTTATACATTATTCTTGTTACCATAGAGTGGAAGAGATATGAACAGGCACTAAAATCTGCACAAATTTTCTGTATACAACTTTCTTATTTCAAGTTCACGGTAGATCAGTAAATGTTAATGATGATGAAAAGCATTCTTCAGATTCTGGTTTCCTCATTAGATGCACAGGGCAATCAACCCATAAAGAATAATTTATTAACGTTATAACCTGAATCAGGCTTTTAAAAAAAAACACCTTGTTCATTTAGTTCCAGGAAGTTCTGCGATCTTTTTGCATGTAAGTAGCCCACAAATAAGACTATTTTTTGATATATAAGAACCAGGAAATAGAAGCCCAAGTTCTGACATTCTTGGGTGAGAAGAATTTTAGCTGGATAGTTCTGGGACACTTCTAGAAAGGTTTGTACACTCAAATCCTATGATAATACAGACATGAGGCAGCCTGGGCTTCCGCTGAGGTCTGTCAGAGGTATGTGTGTATTGGACCTCTAGGTCTTCTTGAGTGTTAGATGATGATATCAGTTTCTTCCCAAACTCTGGCGTAATCTCTGAATCACTGATCACTGATCCCAGCTGAGCATAATCCATTAAACTGGGACTCAGTCATCCTTTAGCTCATGAAATCTCATGTTAAATCTAATTCCAGATTTCAAATTGCTGCACTTTTTTTTTTTTTTAAATCACTATCTTTGTTAAAAAGCACTGCAGGTAGCAAAGGTTACAATATATCTCAATGTAAATATAGCTTGTCTATATATACTGGCCAAAACAAAGCATTTCTTTACTGTTACTTAGTGAACTGTAGACATAGGAAGTTGCCATTGAATATATTCCAGCCTGGAATTTTTGTAAATGCTTTTCACTATGTGCAAGATTATTTTAAGCCTACTACATTTTAATGTTATTGCCACAGTTATAATAGACATCAGCTACCAATTATGATAATGTTTTATGTACTTTATATATCAAGAAAAAACCATTTGGTTAAAATTATCTACTATATCTCAATTACATTATAATAAGATACCAGCTAATATCTTTCAGGATAAAATCTGGAGTAAATCAGTTAAGTTAATAATCTTGATAATTTTAAGATGAAATAACCCTTTGTTCTCAAATTTAAATACTTCATATTTTTAGTATGTTTGTGAGCTAACAATAGAAAAGTGTGGCAAACTCTAGGACAATGGAGTTTCCCTTATTCTAAGCAAAGAATTAAGCCTAGATGTAGGTCAATAACCTTCAGAAAATGACAGCCTGCTATGGCTCTGGACAGCTCTCATTAAGTAGCTCTTAAAGTCATACTTAGTTCATTGTGAGCTTTGCTGTCTTTCTCTTTGTCTATCCCTTACCTCTTTAGCCACAATGATAATTATAATAATAGCAAAAATACAATAATAGAACATTATATAAGCATTTTAGAAGGAATTGGGTGTTTTCATAAATAATATTTCTAGGTAACTAAATTTACTTTTAACTGAATCATAAAAACATAAAATTTTATGCACAAATATTTTTGTACATATTTATGGGTACCCATGTGATGTCCTGATACTTGTATGTTAAAGTTTTCGGTTATTAAAGTGAAGGAGCTTTAAATATATTGATAGAAATATATATAAAATTTATATAACAAGTAAAATATAAAGTGTATAAAATATATATTATGTTTCTAACATTTTATTAATGACTTTTGAGTTTTAGAATACTGATGCTTTTTGGATTAGTTTAGCCATTCATTTGTTCATCTACTCAACAAGTGTTTATTTGGTGCTACGATATTATAAGAACTGTAAAAGGCAATGGAGAGAGGGAACACAAATATATGAAAAGCTGTGCCTTAATGGAGCTCATGTTCTAGTCAGTATGCACTATGGTTTTTCCCAAATTTTTCCCAAATTTCATATGTTGTAAACTTTGTCCCCAACGCAACAGTGTTGAGAAGTGTGACCTTTAGGAGGTTAGTGGGTATGAAGGCTCTTCTTTCATGAATGGATTGATCCATTCATTTTTAAAAGATTACTGGCTT
>PVHX01017959.1:27164-38555 GCA_004024805.1 Geosciurus inauris
AAAAAAAAAAAAAAAAAAAAAAAAAAAAAAAAAAAAAAAAGATTACTGGCTTATCCCAAAGGTGGCTGTATTATAGAGCAGCTCTTTCTGGCATACCTGCTCTGTTTGCCACGTGAGACCCTCTGCCACATTTTGAAGCAGCAAGAAGGCCCTCCCCAGAGGTTGAGCAGATATCAGTACTGTGCTCTTAGATTCCTCAGCCTCAAGAACCATGAGATAAATAAACCTCTATTCTTTTGTTTTGGTACCAGAGATTGAACTCAAGGGTACTCGACCACTGAGCCACATCCCCAGCCCTATTTTGTGTTTTATGTAGAGACAGGGTCTCACTGAGTTGCTTAGTGCCTCGCCATTGCTGAGGCTGGCTTTGAACTCGCGATTCTCCTGTCTCAGCCTCCCAAATTGCTGGGATTACAGGCATGTGCCACCGTGCCCACTTTAAACCTCTATTCTTGATAAATTACTGTTTTAGGTATTTTGTTATAGTAACAGAAAACAGACTAAAATAATATGCAAGATGTTTGCCTTTATAAGGGCCCTGACTGCTGTGGTTTTGGTGGCTCCATATCCTTCCTCTGCTGTCAGCTGCCATCTCTTGATGGTACCATCTCTCCTTTGGATCTGGGGTACCATTGTGGGTCTTTTCTCTAAGCATCTGTCTAATCAATAATAAATCACATCCCTGGATGGATCCCTAGCAGCTTATCACATGCCTGCTGTAGATATGCAGCCCTTCTGAGGAATTCTCCTATCCCTACTCTTAGTGTTTAAGATCTTTCTTTATCCCCTTTTGTTGTTCATTTAATTATGTTCTAATGATCTCATTCAATTATTGGGCCCGAAGGCCTCTATGCCATTCCCACCCCCCCCAAGGATGAAAGCATGCATTTAACATGCAAATGTGACTGTTGGAAGAAAAGCTATCACCAAGAAATATTACATATTAACATTATAATATATAACATGATCTTTCTTATGGCTGTGGTAGATTTTCCTGCTGAGTCTCTAAACCTCCACAGAAATTTTAAAATAAAGACACCAGCTGGGCACAGTGATACATCCCTATAATCCCAGTGAGGCTGAGGCAGGAGATTGAAGGTTCAAAGCCAGCTTCAGTAACTTAGTGGGGCCATGAACAACTTAGCAAGACTCTGTCTCAAAACAAAAAAATAAAAAGAGTTGGGGATATGGCTGAGTGGTTAAGCATTCCTGGGTTCAGTTCCTGGTACAATAAACAAATAAGTAGAAAATAGAAGACTTTTAAAAATAGATGAAAATAAGTTTCTCCTATGTTTTGGCCTTTGCTAAAAGCTACTTGGTAGTATTACAAGTGAACAGTAAATTAGACATAAACCAAATGACAAAACCAGGTGTCCTGATTCTTACATATTACACAGATTTTTTTCCCCCTGAGATCCTGCTTACCTAATAAATGGGAAGAAATACTGAATCATTTAAGAGATCATGAGGGTGCTACTCAGTTATATATAAGTTCTGTTCCCCTTGAAAGTGGAAGCATCCAAACACACTGCCCACTTCTATTCCTTCAACTCCCAGAGGTCAGGACTAATTCTATAGAGGCAAGTCACAAAGGGTCAGGAGGCCAGGCAATGCTTAATTTTATGTATTAATAGTGCAACTATTTCCTTCCTTACCTTAAACTTGTCAACTTCAGCTTTTGAACATGTTGCATGGTATGATAGCACCTGATTCAGAAGGAAACAAACAAAAATCTTTAATAACTAAACACGATAGTATTTTCTGAAATTTTACACCAAAAAAACCCAAACAACCCAATCAATAAATGGGCCAAGGAGCTGAACAGAAACTTCACAGAAGAAGATATACAATCAATCAACAGACATATGAAAAAATGTTCAACTTCTCTAGCAAATAGAGAAATGCAAATCAAAACTACCCTAAGATTTCGTCTCATGCCAGTCAGAATGGCAATTATTAAGAATACAAACAACAATAAGTGTTGGCGAGGTTTTGGGGGAAAAGGCACACTCATACATTGCTGGTGGGACTGCAAATTGGTACAACCAATCTGGAAAGCAGTATGGAGATTCTTTAGAAAACTGGGAATGGAACCACCATTTGACCCAGCTGTCCCACTCCTTGGTCTATACTAAGACTTAAAAACAGCATACTACAGTGACACAGCCACTTCAATGTTTATAGCAGCTCAATTCACAGTAGCTAAACTGTGGAACCAATCTAGATGCCCTTCGATAGATGAATGGATATAGAAACTGTGGTAAATATACACAATGGAATATTACTCAGCAATAAAAGAGAATAAAATTATGGCATTTGCAGGTAAATGGATGGAGTTGGAAAGCATTATGCTAAGTGAAGTAAGCCAATCCCAAAAAACCAAATGCTGAATGTTCTCTTTGATAAGTGGATGTTGATCCATAATGTGGGAGAGGACACAGGAAGAATGGAGGAACTTTGGTCACAGGAAGGAAGGGGTAAAGGGGTATGGGGACAGTAAAGACGGTGGAATATGATGGACATCATAGCCCTAGCTTTATGTATGATTGCATGTATGTTGTGATTCTACATACAACCAGAGAAATGAAAAGTTGTGCTCCATCTGTGTACAATGAATCAAAATGCACACTGCTATCATGTATACCTAAGTAAAATAAATAAATAAATAAAAATTTAAAACAAAAACAAGTTTTACTCATGTTTCTCACCTTGACTTAACAGTGTATTTTAATTTATGAAAGAAATTTTATATTAATCATCTGGGACACAGACCAAAGTTTATTTTATAACAAGATTTTTCTATAGGTAGTTATTTCATTAAAGGGATATAATACATAATGTGGCTCAAGACCACAATTACCAAAGGATATGGATATTTATCTTGTGAAATGCTCTGAAAATAAATAAAAAGTTAGCATGTTTGTCCTGTGGTAGATACCATAGGTGGCTAACGAAACTTCCATTCCCCAGCCTATTCTTACTTGCCTGCTTATGCTATATAGGATAGATTACATTGTTATAGAAGATTATATTCCCTTGCACTTTTGACATCAGCTGCAGCATGTGATATGCTCTGGTGAATGAAATGTGGGGGGAAGTGACAGGTGCCACTTTTGAGCAGTATCTTGAAGAGTGATCACACGTTTCAGCCTGGAGCCCAAAATAAAAAGATACATTGAGCAGAGTCACAGCCATGGTGCAGCTGATGACATGTCATGTAAGTAAGAAATCAGCCTTTGTGGCTTATCACTACATCATAACTCACTGCAACAGAGGCTTAAATAAATAAAAAAAAAAATTGCACGCTCCAAGCAGCTCAAGGTGGTCATATGAGGTGGTCAGGTGACACTGCTCTGGTCAGGGAAATGTGGGTGGGAGTGTTGGAGCTGCCCCCTTCATTTCCTTTTCCTTCCTCCCTGGAATTCAGCTGCAGGCCTAAAGGTGAGCAAACTCTGGTGTTCATAAGATGCTGGCCATGACTGTGAATGCCAGCTCATGTGAACAGTTGAGCAGGGAAGGAAAGAGAAAAAAGCCTGGCCATGGGCTTCCCTGCCCCAGGACCCTTGTTTTGTGGGACAAATAAACATACCACCACATGTTTAAGCCAGAATTGGTATGTTACAAGGCATATATACATACACATGCACACGCATGTATGATGTATACATGATATATGTTTTATGTAACTCATTCCTTATTTATACAAATCTAAAGAAAAAGTCAAAGCCGGATGCTGTGATGCATGCCTATAATCCCAGAAGTTTGGAGGCTGAGGCAGGAGGATCACTAATTCAAAGCCAGCCTCAGCAAAAGTGAGGTGCTAAACAACTCAGTGAGACCCTATCTCTAAATGAAATACAAAATAGGGCTGGGGATGTGGCTCAGTGTTTGAGTAACACTGAGTTCAATCCCTGGTACAGAAAAGAAAAGAAAAGTCTGGAAAATCCTTCTACCAAATCTTAAAGAATCATAATTTGGCTCTGAAAAGTAACTTAGCATTTCCCCAATCTAATTAGCCACAGAACTCCATTTTGAGTTACATATTAATCTAGTAACATGCCAAACTAATAACAAAGAACTTGAATAAACACTGACACAGGGCACACACATACAACAACAGACAAAAATGGAGGCAGTGTCTCATAGCGATTAGAACACAGTCTCTTGAGCCACCCTGCCAGGGTGGCTCCACACCCAACTTCTGCAAACTTGGATAATCTCTTTGAGCTTTGTTCACAGAATGGTATGTGAATAGTTCTCTACAGTCATCTCCTGATTAATAACAGTAAATATTTAAAATCTGTAGTTCTATCTGAAACACTAATAAGGGGATATTTTAATTATTTTTAGTTGGAAAAAAAGTAGAATGCATTGTACAAGCTGTAACAACTTCTCAAGACTCAACGAAAATACAGTAAAATACACAGGTACAGATATGACCAAAAAAAATGACATTAGGTTTTAAATTCTTTCAAGTGTAATTTTATAAAGTTTCCTTGAATTAAGTAATATCTTCTCTCTCTTTGCAAACACTTTTCTCACTGACTTTACTTCTTTATCTACCTTTAATAGAGACAAAAATAATGAATAGTCATTTTCAATGTAAAATAAGCAAATAGACTTTGGGTTTTTTGGGTTGAACTTTCTTATGAAAAACCCTAATTTTGCTATGGTTTCTTACTATTAACAAGTGTCTTTTTGAAGGTTAAATCTTCAAAACTTGTCCTTATTTACCACCGGCCCCCCAAATAAAAACAACAAAAAAACCCCAATTTAAGTTGCAATTCAAAATCTCTGCCACCAGGTGGAGCTCACCCAGGCTTTTAGTACACAAAGCTTACCACCGCTTCTTGCTTAAAATCATTCCCCAATGCCTTTATTATAAAGCTATTTGCTCCACTTAATTGAAACTATTTGAATCCATGAAGTAAATTATTATTAAAGATTAAGATTTTCTGCTAATTTAAAATTAGTTTATTTTGTTTGTTATTGAGGTGTAGGAGTTCTTTGTATATTTGGGATTCAAGATCTCTAACAGATATATATTTAATAAATATTACCTCCCAGTCTGTGACTTATCTATTAATTAATTTTTCCTTTCTTGAGATGGGGTCTCATTATGTTGCCCAGGCTGGCCTCAAACTTGAGCTCAAGTGATCCTCCAGCTTCAGCCTTCCAAGTCACTGGGACTACAGGCATGTACTGCTATACCTGGCTATTTTAATGTCTTTTAATAAACAGAAGTTTTAAATTTTGATTTAGTGTATTTGTCGATTTTTATGGTTATTTTTCATGTGTCCTTTCTAAGTAATGTTTTGCACTCCTTCCCCAAGTTGCAGATATCTTGTGCTCTCTTCCAAAACTTTATAATTTGTCTTTAATGTTCAGGTGTATGATACATCTGAAATTAAATTTATGTATGGTGTAAGATTAAGATTTAAGGAAATAATTGCCTTTATTACTTGCTCATGATTCTCAAACTGGAGTTGTTCCTTATCTTGATCATTGCTCACCTCCTCTGCTAGACTGTAAGCACCATGAAGGAAGAATTATCCTACTAGTCACCAGTATATGCCCTGTCCCTAGGAGTATGCCTGATACTTAGTTAGCACTTAGTATGTCTGATGAATCAAGGAATGAAAAATAAAATAAAATTGAAAGAAAACATCTCTATTTCTCATATGCTTTTCTGTTTGTTTATTAGTGGCCTGAATTGGTGCCATTTCCTAATGAAATCATAGTATACATTAGATATGAGCAGTATATGTAGGGCTGTTAGATTAGGCAAATAAAAATACAGGATGCCTAGTTAAACTTGAATTTTAGATCAGCAATAAATACTTACACTATTTGGTACATAATTATACTAAAAAATGATTTGCCATTTATCTGAAGTTCAGATTCACAAGGCATGAAGTGTTTTATCTGGCAACCCTACTTCTACCCACTCCATATCAAGAGGGCTTGAAACAAATCAGAAGAAGGCTGAGTCATATTCCAACACATTCTTGTTTTTCCTTTCAATATATCACACGTCTCCCAGTGACTTTTTCTCCATAATATTTAATAGCAAGTTTATCAAATGCCTTGAGTCTGGAATACTTTCTGCAATGCTGTTGTTTTTTAGTTGAATTATATCCCCTACCATGCCAAATTCACTTTCTGAGTTCCTAACCCTCAGAATGTGAACATATTTGGAGATGGGTTCTTTAAAGGTATAATTAAGGTATAATGAGGTCATATGGGTGACTCCTAATTCAACATGACTGGTGTGCTCATAGAAGAAGAGATAAGGATAAAGACAACACACAGACTAAGGGGTAGCCAAGTAAGGACACAGCAAGAAGATAGCCATCTGCAAGCTAAAGAGAGAAGCTTCAGAAGAAACCAAATTGCTGATACTTTGGACTTGGATTTTTAGCCTCCAGAACTGTGAGAAAACAAATTTCTAGTGTTTATGCCACCCAGTCTTGGTATTTTGTTAAGGCAGCACTAGCAAACTAATAGAGCTACATAATCTTATTGACCTGATATGTGTGACAAAATTGAAGGGAATAGATCTAAAGCAATTCTTGATTATTTTTAGCATAGACAACATTCAAAAGAAAATAATTATTCTTACATATAAATAATATTATATGGTACAGTTAGTAATTAAAAATCAAGCACATTTTTAGTTGAGAACAAAATTTAATAAAGAATGGTATATTTTTAAGTATTACACTTAAACTTTCTTTGGTAAGTTAAAAATTTCTTCATAATTCCAGGCTGAATTAATTTGAATTCCCTAAATTTTATATTTCATAGCAAGGATCTAGTATACCATATACTAGAAAAATCATATCTTTGATCAAGCAAAAAAGTTTAAATTAAATGCCTCATAGTATTTGAGTTTTGAAGAGTCATTTGCAAAATCTAATGATATATATACTGTCTTTATGAGAAGCACTGGTAGGTTATGATAGCTCTGTCATAACATATACACTAGTTAATTTTTTTGACAGCTAAATAAAATATGTATAAAGCTTACATACAAAAGTAAACAGTTGATCCACAGAACACTTGGCGAATGTTAAACTTTCAAAAAAAAATTTCTATCCTAGATAAATTTATTTTTTGTATGGGTGTTAATTTAGAAAATATTTTAAAGTTAAAACTAGTGACTCAGTTTTGGTAGTGAACTCTGACTTAAGAATTCTTTATAGTTTCTAAACTGAATCACTATTTGCAAAACCCTACAACTTCAATTAACTTTTGGATTGAACTTGCTCCTAGCAAAATGAGAAAAGCAAGATAAGGCAACTGTCAGACCCATCAAAGACAGAGCAAAGAAGTCCATTTTTGTGTTGAGTGTGCACAGCAGGAAAAAGACAATTAAATATATTTCAAAGGGAAAATAATGAGCAGAGCTATGAAATAGGACACTGTATCAAGCTTTGACCTCTGCCACATGCAATTTAAGACTAGTGCTAAATGTTTGTCTTGCAATCCCAGGAAATGCCCCAGAGTAGTTGAGGGCAGACCTCTCACACCAATTGTTTTTGATATTAACTTGTTATGGATCTGGGAAGTTGCTCCTGAATTGAGAAATGAACCACTGAAGAAACCAGCAGAGGGGACCATAAAAGTAAAGAACCACTTAACAGAACGGAGGCATAAAACCCACTGAGGACCCAGACTGGTACTCTCGGACAGAAAAGGACTGCATGAATATTTACTGATATGTTTATAGCTGTGGTGGCACTTGGTAACTCTTGGAAACTGAACTGACATCATATTAAGCTAAGTTGGTCTGAAGTAAAAAGAGATAAAGAAGCTTTGCTGTCAGCAGTAGTCCTTTAGCCAGGAAAGGTAATGAACCCTATGAGATGAAAAGCAAATCTGCTTGCAATGACCTGACAGAAGTGTTATTGAGCTATGTAAAGCATCATACTCCAGGTCTTCTTAACAAGCTGATGACAGAATTCAAACACATGGCTACTGAATGCATATGCTGAAACTGAGAAATCCTCAGTTTCTATTGTCAAATACTTAAGAAACTGCCTCTGCCTACAGGAATAAGAAGTTCAAAAAGGTACTTCAGATAATTGATATTGCCCTGTGATCTGTTATGACCTTCAGAACATTTCATTACATAGAAATAGCTTTAAAAATATAAGGACTTGAACTTTCTAAATTTAAAGTAGAATAAAAGGTGTCTGTTGAATCTAGATTAATAAATGAAATATTTAATCAATTGAGTGACCTTAGGATCAGCTGCTTTTTAGTTACTGCATGTGGGAAATAAGGGTAACACTTGTCATTTGTATCAATGTCTATTTCTGGAGTACTTACTATGTATAAATCATTGGGCATCTTATTATCATCCCGGCAAATAAGTTTTATGTGGAGCCTCAAATTTATTTAGTAGCTAGTTGCTGTAGAAAGCACTGGGCTGCAAATGGCTGTTGAAGCCTAAGAAGGAGCTCAGCAGGAAGGTGTGCTGTAATCAAGTAGTGATGTAGTCCAAAAACACTGGGAGGGAAGAGTACTATGTATCTGCAAGCAATGGAAACATAAGACAAGACCGACTGGATCAAACTCATTGAGTAAGAACTCTGCTGATGAAAGATGTTTTAGTCAGTTTTATTCATTGCTGTGACCAAAGATCTGACAGGAACAATTAGAAGAGGAAAAGTTTGTTTGTGGGCTCATGGTTTCAGAGGTCTCAGTTCATAAACTCCATTGCTCAGGGACTGAGGTAAGGCAGAAGTGTATGGCAGAAGAAAGCAGCTGGGAACATGGCACCAGGAAGCAGTGAGAGAGAGAGAGAGAAACAAAGAGAGAGAGAGAGAGAGAGAGAGAGAGAGAGATCCACTCAGCAGGAATAAAAAGTATACCCCAAAGGGATGCCCCAGAGACCCACTTCCTCCAGCCACATCCTACCTGCCTATAGTTACCACCCTGTTAATTCTGATCAGCAGATTAATGTACAGGTTAGGTTAAGACTCTCATGACTCAATTGTTTCACCTCTGTCTCACACATGAACTTTTAGCATCTAATATCTGAACCATAACAAAAGAGACATAGAGACACATTCTGAGAAAATCACAGATGTCTAAATTTCAGTGATTAAAGATGTACTTAAAATATAGATGTAGTTTTGATATTAAAAAAATAGTGCACCATGATCGAGTGGGGTTCATTCCAGGAATGCAAGGTTGGTTCGACATATGGAAATCAATAAACATAACTAATCACATCAATAGACTTAAAGACAAGAATCACATGATTATATCAGTTGATGCAGAGAAAGCATTTGACAAAATATAGCACCCTTTCATGTTCAAAACACTAGAAAAACTAGGGATAGTAGAAACATACCTCAACTTTGTAAAAGCTATCCATGCTAAACCCAAGGCCAACATCATTTAAATGGAATAAAATTGGAAGCATTCCTTCTAAAAACAGGAACAGGATGGAGATGCCCTCTTTCACCACTTGTATTCAACATGGTCCTAGAAACTCTAGCCAGAGCAATTAGACAGACAAAAGAAATTAAAGGGATATGAAAGGAAAAGAAGAGCTCAAACTATCATTATTTGCCAATAACATGATTATATACTTAGAGGAACCAAAAAATTCCATCAGAAAATTTCTAAAATTAATAAATGAATTCAGAAAAGTAGCAGGATATAAAATCAATATTCATAAATCAAATGCATTTCTATACATCAGTGATGAATCCTCTGAAAGAGAAATTAGGAAAAAAATTAGGAAAGAAATTAGGAAAACTATCCTATTCACAAAAGAAACAATCATTGAGGTGAGCAGAGAGTCTACATTCTGGGAACAAATTTTTGCCACACACACGTCAGAGTACTAGTTCCAGGATATATAAAGAACTCAAAAAACTTTACACCAAAAAAACAACCCAATCAATAAATGGGCTAAGGATCTAAACAGATACTTATCAGAAGAAGAAATATAATTGATCAACAAATATATGAAAAAATGTTCAACATCTCTAGTAATTAGAGAAATGCAAATTGAAACTACTCTAAGATTTCATCTCACTCCAGTCAGAATGGCAATTATCAAGAATACAAACAACAGTAAGTGTTGGTGAGGTTGTGGGGAAAAAGGCACGCTCATACATTGCTGGTGGAACTGCAAATTGGTACAACCAATCTGGAAAGCAGTATGGAGATTCCTTAGAAAACTGGGAATGGAACCACCATTTGACCCAGCTATCCCACTCCTTGGTCTATACCCAAAGGACTTAAAATCAGCACACTACAGTGATGCAGCCACTTCAATGTGTGTAGCAGCTCAATTCACAATAGCTAAACTGTGGAACCAACCTACATGCCCTTCAATAGATGAATGGATAAAAAAAAAACTGTGGTGCATGCACAATGGAATATTACTCAGCATTAAAAGAGAAAAAAATTATGACATTTGCAGGTAAATGGATGGGGTTAGAGAATATCATGCTAAGTGAAGTAAGCCAATCCCTAAAACCAAAGGCCAAATGTTTTCTCTGATAAGTGAATACTAATTCATAAAGGGGAGCAGGCATTGGATGAGTAGAGAAATTCTGAATTAGCCAAAGGGGAAGGGGAGGGTAGGGGACATGGGGAGAGGAAAGATGGTGGAATAAGATGGTCATCATTACCCTAGGTACATGTACGATTGTACAAATGGTTTGCCCTTACTTTGTGTACAACCAGAGATGTGAAAAATTGTGCTCCATTTGTGTACAATGAATCAAAGAGCATTCTGCTATCATGTATAACTAATAAGAATAAATAAAAAAATAGATGTAAGCTGGGCGTGCTGGTGCATGCCTGTAATCCCAGCACTTAGGGAGGCTGAGACAGGAGAATCGCGGGTTCAAAGCCAGCCTCAGCAATGGCGAGGTGCTAAGCAACTCAGTGAGACCCTGTCTCTACATAAAACACAAAATAGGGCTGGGGATGTGGCTCAGTGGTCGAGTGCCCCTGAGTTCAATCTCAGTGCCCCCCCCAAATATATATATATGTATATAATGTATATATATATATGTAGCTTTGTTCTTCATTTTCATTGGTATGAACAAAATTTGTATTGGAGATCTATTTATTAGCTCTGTGGACAGCCTCCAGTCCTCTGTGATATAAGAAACAGAAGATATACAATCAATAAACATATCTATGAAGAAATGTTCAATGTCTCTAGCCATTAGAGAAATGCAAATCAAAACTACCCTCAGATTTCATCTCACCCCAGTCAGAATGGCAGCTATCCAAAATACCAGCAACAATAAGTGCTGGCGAGGATGTGGAGGAAAAGGTACACTTAAACATTGCTGGTGGGATTGCAAATTGGTGCAACCAATCTGGAAAGCAGTATGGAGACTGCTTAAAAAA
>PVHX01017960.1:0-38457 GCA_004024805.1 Geosciurus inauris
TTTGGTGTTAAGTTTTTTGAGTTCTTTATATATCCTGGAGATGAGTGCTCTATCAGATGTGTGTGTGGCAAAGATTTGTTCCCAGGATGTCGGCTCTCTGTTCACTTCATTGATTACTTCTTTTGCTGAGAAGAAGCTTTTTAGTTTGAATCCATCCCATTTGTTGATTCTTGATTTTACTTGTTGTGCTATAGGAGTCGCATTAACTTTCAAAAAATAAAATAAAATAATGAAAAGATCTGAATTCAAATTCTGTCTTTTGCTATTTACTGCATGGGAGGTCTTGAGCCAGCTTATTAACCTCTTAGCAAAATATTTCATGCAGCTGATATATATTCTTTATCTACTACTTGCTAGTTTATTGTTGGTGCTGGAGACATGATAATGAATAAGAAGAAGCTAGGCAGGACCTGTGGGCTTTCATAGTTTCCAACTAACTTTAGATTGTTCATCTGTAGAAGAGGGGTAAGAGACTTATCCTACAGTTGTTTTGTGAGAATTAGCTATGATAATGTGTTCAAGGTACCTGGCAGAGATTAAGGGATCCTGATTGGTAGACATAGGTGTGGGATGTGCTTCTGGCCCTTCTAAGTTGTAACCTTAAAATTACACAAAGCTATTTTTGCCCATAGATCTTTTTGTACACTCATTCTTATCCACAGATGTTTTTAGGGTCTTGAAATTCTAGGCTCCCTTTCTTTCTTTCCTTCCAAATATTTTACAATACATAGTTCATAAGTAATTTATTCATTTCATGTATTCTTTTCATTTTTGCACTTTAAGGAAGGCTTTACATTGTTCTGCTGCACAGCTTCCCTACAAACAAACAAAACCAAAAAAAAAAAAAAAAAAAATGGTGGTGGTGGGGGGACACAAACAATGATGAGAATAATACCAGCAAAGAGTTTTTAAGGAACAATTTCAGATTTTAATGTTATTCATTATTAAATATAGTCACACAACCAAGTGTGGTGGTTCATGAAACCACATGGATGAATACCTGTAATCCCATACCTGTAAGCCCAGAGGCTCAAGAGACTGAGGCAGGAGGATGGCAAGTTCCTGTAACTAAGCAAGGCTATAAGGAATTTGGCTAGATCCTGTCTCAAAATAAAAAATAAAAAGGGCTGTGGATGTAGTTCAGTGATCGAGTACCCACTGGATGCTATCCCCAGTACTGGAAAACAAAGAAACCAAACCAAAACCTGTCACACAACTGATAAAGAGCAAAACAAAATGTGTTATAGAAATGACAACTATAAATCTTTTTTTGGATGATTCTTTCAATTCAGAGTAGAAAAATACTGTTAAGTGTAGGTTATCTTTAGCATTACTGTATTCAGCCCAAACACTACTCTAATTACTTAGGACAGCTCCTTTCCCAGCATCTGCAGTATACTTACATGCTACATTTGTGAGGCATTTAGATTTCATTTGTCACAGTCTGTGTCTGCATTCCATCTTCCCCTACCCCCACTTCTTGGTTGATTTAAAAAATATATATGTACAATAAGTCCATTTTCTTTGTGGTGTACAGTTCTGTAGGATTTGTCAGATGCATGGAGTTATGTATCCACCATTACAATTACATATAGCCATTCCTGCACCCCAGCAACTCACTCATGCTGCTTCAATCTGTGGTCTTTTGTGTCCAGCTTCTTTCACTTAAAATGCATTTAAGGTTCATCCATGTGGTTGCATGAATCAGAGTTGTTGGAATAGCACTGCATTGTATTGATATTACATTTTGTTTATCCATTTTGGTTGTTTCAAATATTTATCAGTTATCAATGATGTTACAAGAAGCATTTATGGACTTGAAAAAATACATTGTATCAGCCTCTGGTGCAGTGGTCCTAGAGACTTATCAAACTACAAAAACAGATGGCGGGTGGGGGCACTTTCTACCAATTGAATCAGAATGTCTGTGGATAGGCCTGGCTAATGGTTTTAATAAGAGCTCCCCAGGTGGTCCTCTTGTGCATTCAGGTTGTGAGTTATTGCTTGGGGACTTGTAATCTTTGTATTTTTGGTAAATAAACTCTCCAAAAATTTTTTTGAAATTACTTTTACTTGGCAAAATTTAGTAATTATACTTAGGTAATAAAGAGTATGCTTAAAATTAGTTGTTTCTCTTAAGGATTTAGTTTCATTTCAAGGAGTTACTATATGCTAATTAAGGCCTTTTTAAAAAAAAGATGGTATATTTATTGCGTTTCACATAGTCACAATAGAAATATATTTATAATTTGCCAATTATATCTCTCAAGAATATTTTAATAACTATATATTTGATTAAAAGGAGAACTTGTTATATAGTATAATTATATGTTTGAATAAACTATCACTAGAACCAAATGAGCTTCTTTAATTACCAAGACAATTACATTATATTGCTAATGAAATATGTTATAATCTTATATGTATTGGGAGTAAGTTGTTACAATGTTTTATAATGATATTTAACTAATCAATTATATTGAGTTAAAGAGTGAAATGACATTAATGCTATTATGAGTTGGCATTTTACATATTTGATATTAAAATAAAGGAGGATATTTTCACATCAAGCCTTAATTACATAAGATCATATAGTTTTTAAAAAAATTTCCTGAACCAACTAGAAGTTATTTGAAAGCTACATGCTTTGATGATCAAAATGCTTACTAAGATGGATTTTTACTTTCTTAACCCTAAGCCTGTTTTTATTCAGTTGATGGAGATCCTTAATTGCTAATGAACATGAGCTATTTACATATTGGCCTCAAGTCATTTGGGAGAGCCTAGACTTTCAGAGCTTTGCTTTCCTCCACAGGGCCATAACTCATTACCTGGAGTACCCAATGCCCAGTAAGTAGTGCCAGAAAAACAAACCTTTCAGGTACTGGTAATAGAAAAAACTAACAGTTGCATTTCAAGAAAATAATAAATTATTAACTGTCATCACCAAGTTGTATAGCAGAGTCTTCCTGTCTAACTGAAATTTGGTGTCCTTAGGTCAACCTCTCCCCAACCCTGCCTCCCTCTATCCACACTAATTCTTAGTAACCACCATCCTATTATCTACTTCTATGAGATTAACTGTTAGATTCTGTGTCTGAGTGAGATCATGTGGTATTTGTCTTTGTACCTTGTTCATTTCACTTAACAAAATGTGAAGTCCATCTCCAGGTCCATCTACGTTATGGCAAAGACAGGGTATCATTCTTTTTTATGGCTGAATAATATTCCATTGTGCATATCACCACATGTTCTTCATCCATTCATCCATTGATGGACACTTAGGTTGATTCCATATCATGACTATTATGAATAATGCTGAAACGAACATAGGATTGCAGCCAACTCTTCAACATGCCTATTTTCTATCCTTTGTATATATATATAACAAGTAGTAGGATTGCTGGATCATATTTTTAATTTTTTGAGGAACCTCCAAACGGACTGTCCTAATTTACATTTCCACCAGAAGTGTGCACAGGTTCCCTGTGTTACACATCTTTGTCAATACTTAGTAGCTATTCTAATAGGTGGGAGGTGATATTAGATGACTTCAGGTGTTTCAGGTGCATTTGCACATTGCCAGGTACGCAGTAGGCTGTCAGTAACTGATTGATTAAAGAAGAGATAGATGTAAATTTCATATAAGGCATCTATTTTCTTGGCTTGAAATCCCCTTTAATTTCAAAGGTGCTTTAGAGGCTTTTGGAAACTTGTATCAGTTCTCTTGCCTGATGCAGAGTTGGCTTAGTCTTAAAGCTGTAAAAGCTTAGCACCTTTTATCCATGAGTAAGTTTTGAACTTCTCCTGTAAGCATTACTGGCTCTATACAAGGAAACCTGCACTATGACTCAGTTTTGTACTGAGTGCTATAGTTTGGATCTGAAGTGTTGCCCGAAGGCTTAGTTCCTGGCCTGTGGTGCTATTAGGAGGTGGTGGAACCTTTAGAGGAGGGCCCTAGTGAAGGAAGTGAGGTCATGAGGGAGCATGCCTTTGAAGGCAGTATTAGTACCCTGGTCTCTTTTGGTCTCTCTCTGCTTCCTGGCTGCCATGAGGTGAGCAGCCTTCCTCTACAATGCACCCTCCTCCAGGGTGTTCTGCCTTACCATAGGCCCTCAACCAACAGAGCCAACTGACCATGGATTGAAACCCTGAGTCACGATCAGCCTTCCTCATTTTAAGTTGGTTTTCTCAGGTATTGTATTACAGCAGTGGAAATCTGATTGACAGCAGACACACAACCAGTGTGGGTAAACCAGGTGATGTGGTAGAAATGATGGATTTGAAAACTGTGTTGTACATTACATGACTTTTTTGCGTGGGGAAAATGTTATTGAAAACTACTTATTATGGACAATAACTGTGCTTTATAGGGGTTATGATTAAACAACCATTTCTCTCATGAGGACCACCCCATATAATTAGGGAGCAAGGTCATAAAACCCTAAATTCCACTTTAGGTGAGGTGCTTCTCTTCAGATTGTTCCCTCGCCCCTGGTACTGCTTGCTTGTCAGTATATCTTTCTTATGCAGTTTGAATTTCTTAGCCTACGCAAAGTAATTTAAGAAATGCTTTGATCCAAGAACAGTGTAATCAAGAAGCACTGCTACTTTCTGGTGGATTTTAGAACAGTCTTTGTATTCTTACATGCTAACTTTGAAGTCACTGAAGCCATAGAAGCCAGAGACTGAAGAGACATAGTCCTGTCTTTGGTCCATTGCTTGCTTTAGAGATACATAATTTGGTTTAAAATCTGAAACTCAGGTGTAAAGTTGAATATCTACTGTCTGTGCAGGTATCACCTTTTCATAATTCCCTGTTGCCAAAAAAACCATTCAAATAACCTTGTAGGATTGTTTAAGATAGGGTGGGATCATGTCTCCTATAATTTGTTCTGTAATATACCTACATATTTTGCTGCAGCAAGTAAGTAAAAGTAGTCCTGAAGGCCCAATCCTCAAAATGGAAAGTTTGGATAAAGCTAATTGATTGTAGGCTTGTGTTGTTCATTATCTTAATTAGCCTAGGCAATTAAATCATTAATTGATTGGAGCTGATCCCTTGCTACAAAAAAGCAAAACTTTGTGCTTTTTTGCATGATCCCTAAAGAACTGCCACTTTGGTTCTTCATGCACCTCTTCATGTGTGGCATTTTATGTTGTGGAGAGATGCAGGCTTTAGTCTGTCCTTCCAATGGGGACCGCGGCACAGGAGGATAATGCTAACTTGATAATGCTAACTTAATAGCTGCTGCTTTGGGGTGCGCTTCAGTGAAATCAGGAAGCAGCCCAAACCTGGATGTGGTTAATTAACACTGGATGCAAAACCAGGCAGATGCAATCCGTTATGAAGACAACCCTGACTCTGGCAATTAGCTTCTGTTGCTTGCCGTGCCTTTCTTGGTTACGTTTCAGAGACTGGATTTCCATCAAAGGACCCCAACACCCATTCCCACTTGGCATATGCCCACACTTATTTTTACTTCTGAGGCAAGCACTTTTTCTTCTGTAAGTTCAGAGCCTTGGGATCAAGACTCTGTTTCCTAAATAATTGAAGTTCTTTTAAAACTTCAGAGTCACCGTAGGAGCTAGGAAAAGGGAGGGAAGATGCAGACTTGGAGGGCTTTCTGAGAACAGCAAAACCGGGAAGGAATACTTATCTTCAGATAACTGAAATATAAGATGTTTTCATAAAGTTATTTCATGTAGGAAGAGTTGCTTTTAAAATGAATCACTACTGATCCAGTAATTTTGATAATTCTTGATTTGGGCTAAACAAAGGAGAAAGAAGGTGTGTTGCCATGGGATAAATATCAGTCCTCCCTGAAAACTTCATCACAGCTAATTTCAGAATTTTGACAGCATGATTTGATAAAGATTTCTTAGATGTGATGAGGTTTTCTTTTTAATTCAATGTTCATTCTTATTTTGTTCCTCTAGTAGAAAACTGGAAATAATGAAATTCATAATTGACTGCTTTTCTTTCTTGGTTGGATTGAGTCTGGTCGTTCCTTGGAAGGATTTGAGTCCTGTGCTTTTCTGGTTGAGAAGATAGTAGTAGTAAGGCAGCAAATATTAGGTTAAAATGAATGTCTGGCTTGGAATTTACACATATGGATAGAATGCTGCCTCAGAGTTAGCCATTTTATTATTATTGACATAGCTTTGATAACACTGCTCACAGAAAAGCACAGCGAACAAATCCTAGGAGCTGTTATCGAAAGAAACTAGGAAATTGTGGCTACTGTGCCATTGGTCACTTTTTATGGTTGTTTTATTCAGAAAAACACATGGTATATAATTTTAAAAGTGTTTTCTATGTAGATATGTATTTGATTCATTTAAAACCATTTTACATGAATATGAGAAATTATTCTCTAATTGCATTGTGTTTAATTGCTCCCTAACCTAGGAAGCAGATCTGTCTCATGTATCTAGTTTTTCCTGTTGCTTCTTGTATTACATTTTCTTATTTTTATGAGACAAAGGGTGGTTCAGAAATGGAATCCAATGTTCCCTAAGTAATTGAATTTAAAATTCAGAACTAGTATTACTTGATACCATAACCTTTGAGAATATTTTTAAAAATTTTTATTTTTTTTTCCAGTACTGAGGATTGAACCCAGTGGCATTTTATCACTGAGCTACATCCCCAGTTCATTATATTTATTTTGAGATGGGCTCACTGATTTGCTGGGGCTGGCTTTGAACTTTGATTCTCCTGCCTCTGCCACTCGGCTGGGATTATTACAAGCCTGTGCTAACATGCTTGACTGGGAATTTGTTTCTTATGCGTGCTCTTTTTGTATTAAAAAAAATACAAAATATTTGTGTTTCAAAATGAATTTAGGAAAACAACTTGGCTATTAATTAATATATTTAGAAGGACATAAATTTGATAATCTTGGGTTCAGGGGAGGTCAAGGTTAATGATCAGGTTAACCTTATCATTGAATATTGGAACAGCTGTAATGAGAGGTGTTGATAGGAGGGAGTGTGATGAACTGCATGTAGTTAGGACTTATGAACAATAGGGAAGAGACAAGATTTGAGTGCCACTGAACACATTTCTTTGTATTGTTCAAGTTGTGTTGTCTCTGATAGGCTCGTGGGGTATCCATGTCAAAACTCACATATTTTTTGTATAATGCTTTAGAATGTACAGATGACTTTCACATGAATTGCCTCCCTTAGCCTTTATTACATACCCCATGAAGGAAACACCTCTGCCAACCTCAGAATTTTAGATTCTAGGGAACAAGCTAGAATTCAAATTCAGATTTTTTGAATCCAAAAGCAGATTTTCTTTTTAATTACCTTAAGCCTATTCTGTCTCTGCCTGCCTTCTTCCTCTCTGTTAGTCCTCTGTAAATCCTTCCCTTCTTTCGTTTTGTCATTCATGCAGAAATACTTAAGGAGACCCTTTGCTGAGAGACTGGTTTGGCTGGAGTTGGGAGTGTGTAGGCAGCTGGAGGGGCCAGGGACCTCCAGCCCTGCAGGGCGCTGGGCTTTGTCAGCGAGTGTTAATTCTGGCTGCTATGGGCTCAGTGTTCCTCAAGGAGAGTGCAGTTGATTAGGAGAGAGGGATGATGGCTTTTTACTGTGATGGTGGTGGTAGTGGCTGTGGTATTGGAAAATGGATGGATTTTAGAAATATGAGTAAGTAAATTGGTGCCTTGGATGTGAAAGGTGAGATAAGAAAGTGCTGAGGATGACTTCTAGATTCCAGGTATGAACACCTGTCTGGCTGATGGTACTATTTGTTGGAATAGGAATCCCTAAGGGAGGGCAGGTTTTTTTGTTTTTTTTTTGTTTTTTTCCTGTTAGAGAATCATGAGCATCATTTGTGAATTGGATCTATTAACCTATTGGAAATGCCAAATAAGCAACTGGGTGTATGGATACTGACCCTGGAAGAGAGATGTGGGCAGAAGATAATGTTTGAGGAATCAGATAGATGAATGGTAAAAGAACCTTGGCAATAAACATAGTCACCTAAGGAGAAAACGAACACACAGGGTTCAAAACTCAACCCTCAGGGATCCCCAACTGATGAAGAATATAGAAGAGAAATCAGGAAAAGGAGAGAAAAAACATAGAAGAGGAGAAAATCTAGTAGAGCTGTGTCTGAGACCAAATGCATAGAGGTTTGGAGGAAAGATGCTCTTGGAATGCTGTTGAGGGGTCTGTAAAGTGTTCATTGGCTTTGTTAATGTTGGAGACATTGATGACCTTGGGGTTACTCACCTGGTGGAGGGGTAGAAATAAAGCAGTGAGTGGAATAATTAAGGGAGAAATAGGGCAGATAATACGAATCAGGAAATGTTCATTTCATTTATCCTAGCACACACTCTAGAAGAATCTTTCTGATGTAATATTGTAAGTACTTATTTCACAGAAAAGAATATTATAAGCTATGAGGTGTCTAGACTTTAAGTCTATTTTGCCTTTTCTGCTGATCTTTTCAAAGAATAGAGTATCACCTCCTGCATGTTTGTCTGGGAAAGAGTTCTAAATAATTTTTCAAATTCACAATTGCTATAACCTCCCAACACTTTCTGTTCTGATCTCTGACCAGCTCTCCTGTGAGTCTGATTGAACCACTGTACTCCAAATAATTGGAGATTTTATTTATGAATAATAAAACTTTTCTAATCAATTGATTTGATTCAATACTGCTGACTCAGTCTGAAATGTCCTCCTCATTCCTTTAGAATAAACTGAATAGCATCTCTTTTATTATGCCTTCTTTTGAAGACCCAGGGAGAAACACTTTTGTTGCCTCTACAGTGTCTATAATAAAGCTTCCAACTATTCTTGTTTCTTTTTACATCTCCCTCTCCTGTGCTGGAACTTCCTGAAGATAGGGATACTATTCATTTATCCTAATGACCTAATGTAGTAACAATCAATAATGTTTGCTGATTGACTAAATGAACCTCAACTAGGCTGATGCAGCTGAGAAACAAGAAAAGACTGCTGAAAAGCCAGAGGACATAGCACAATAAGTGCAGGGCTTTATTAAAAGTAAAGACCCGCAAGTCTCACTCAGAGCCTATTCTTTGATTTTGTATGCAACTCTGAAATGCTTATTAATGTGGCATGTACACTGTCCTGTATAAACTAGGACAAACCCCTGACCCATTGATAGATCCCAGACATAAAACAAGTGACTGGCTGACAGGGAAGTAAAAGGCTTTAAAAAGTAGATGAGGACAAAAGCTACAAAAAAATATCAGAGTGAACTGAAGCTATGCAAAGTAACTGGGAGAACTCTTATTTAAAACAACAACCAAAAAAGTGATTTTCCAAGTCTTCTATCTGATCTAAAGCCAAGTATATAAATGAATTTATTGTAAACTAACTTACTAGGAAATGATTTGACCATGTTTTATTCTTTCCAAAAAGGCAGAAAAACTTTTAATATATTGAGAGCAAAAATCCATTAAGATTAAAATAAACTGAGAATATGAGCTTTATTGAAAAAATATTCAGTTCTATATAATGATTCTCTTCCTGATGATGGCATTCATTTATATAGTAATATGGAAAATACATCAAAGCATTCAGGGAGATTAAAATAATATGGGCTTGGGGAATGCATGGTATAAGAATTAAGTGTTTAAACCAGACACCTTGGCATATACCTGGAATCGCAGTGACTCAGAAGGCTGAGGCAGGATCATCGCAAGTTTAAGACCAGCCTCAGCAATTGGCCAGGCCCTAAGCACCATAGTGAGACCCTGTCTGAAAATAAGCAGGTCTGGGGATGTGGTTCAGTGGTAAAGTGTCTCTGGGTTCAATTGTAAATACCCACTTCCACACTCCTAAAAGGTATTGAAGTATGGAAGCAAATATTAGAAAAATCTCTAGGAAGTCATTATGCATTCACATGGACAAATGCATTTTCTGTCATTATAATAATTGAGTTGAAATATTGTGTGATTTTTACCTTCGTAGGATGGATAATTTATTTTTCCCCAGAGCAATAGAGAGGAGTCTTCCTATTTTTTCCTCCTAAATTATGGCAATAAATACAATTTTTATTCTCATTAAAAATTCCCAATCTTTTATGTTTTTCTTTTAATTTAAATCAAATTTAGTGGGCAAAAAGGCAATGGTATTTACAGAATAGATACCTTGAATAAACATTATTAGTATTTTATGAACTCAAATACTCACCAAAGGTATTTGAAAATGATGCATCAGAGTTAGTGCAACTTCAGATTTTTTTTGAGGGGGACATGGTGTTTCATTGTTTAGGGATGTTGAATTAAGGGGTTTTACTCCCTGTGAAAAGATATTTGTCATCCTTTTTTATACATTTCAGGATTCAATTGCCTATCTCTTTTCACAAATGAATGAAAACCTTGAACATGACCAACTGAAGTTCTTTAGTACAATATATTTTTCTTACTCCGTAGAAATAAGAAAAGCACATCATAATACATCTCTGCTATTAACAGCTGACCTCTCAAGTTCTGTGGAACCATATAATTGAATAACACTTTATAGAGGGAAACATTTAAGAGTAGAAATGAATTTACATCATGATGATGAAGCAGTTGTTTGACATTTATGAAAGTTTTTGAATTGTAAAGCCACCTGTGCTTTCTCTTGGCTGACCAGTTTCATAAGTGGAATTTGAAGTTTTGCTATATTGCGGTAAATAATCATTTAGATGCATTTTTATTGATGGCCACACACTCTTAAATGAAAGTAATAATGTACTATAATGATATAATTATATATTTTCCATTAAGATGTGCCCAGGTAGAATGTTACATGCAATGCTAACAACTGAAATATGGAAAATATAAACTATTTCCAATGTCACATGAGAATATAGATTTAAAACAATCCATTGGTTACTGGCAGGTTTATCATCACTTAGAAATGGCTGATCTGTTATTGTATGCCTCACATTTTTAGAATGTAACTGTCATAAATGTTGGTGTTAGATTCCCAAGATCTGTGATATTTGAAAAAACTGCACTGTCAAAAACATGAACATAGAAGGTCTCATGGATAGACTTTGTAAAATGAACAAATCAGCCAGGACTTGCCACAGGTTTGTTTTTAGGTTTTGCCCTCAACACAACAGGGACCTCTTGCTGTGTTTTCTGTAGAGCTTATTGTAAACTGTGCTGTGTAATCATGTGACATCACCATAGAGCATCCATGTTTTGTTGCAGGGCATTGGTCTTTTCAATAAGGATGGTACCGAAGCAACGTGATATTTCAGAGAACAGTTTCTTGCAACTAGGTTTTCTAGTACATTAGACATTCACATCAGTACATAAAATTGTTAATGAATCTCTGGTTTTATCAAGTGGAATCACAAATCAAAGCACTCGGTCGTAAATTTCCAAATTTGTCCAGTGGAATCAGTTTGTTTCCTTTCCTTTGTTAAATAAGTGTGCTCTAAATGACCCACTGTGTTGGGATTTAACTCTGGTTGTTAAGGAAATGGGAGGAAAATGTGCCCAAATGCGTATAGTGAAAAATACTGGTTAATGGACAACACTATCTGTTTAGATTATTTCAAGAATTAATCTTTTTTATATGTAATTATATGCCATGTATTGATATAATTTCTTTGTCTGCCTCATCTTTCTGTGGGGGATATGTCGAAAGGCCCTGCATAAAACCAGAAACTTGATTTAATAACTTGCCAGAGCAACTGTTTAGCATCTATCCTCAAGGCAAAGAGTTGAACTGATAGGTTTCATAAAGAAAATGAGGAATCATTATACAGTTCCTCTGAATTTCATTACTTGTTAGAAATTCACTTAAAGGATCATAAATTCTGTATTTCTTATTCAGGAGTTACAAAAAAGGGTGTGTATTTTGTGATAAAAAATTTTAATAAGGCATTAGAAATCCATCCCCTAATCAAAGAACAAACACAGATTCACAGTTTTTAATGGATGCTCTTTGCTCTTGAAGGATTTGCCTGGTGGCTGGAGATGCTCCTGAGACTGTGCACAGATTCGAGATTTGAGATGATACTCATCAGCACTGTAGTATTTCTGTTGGTCTTTCAGTTTCAGATCTTCCATACAGGGATCACATGTGAATTAAGGAAAGCTTTCCATGTATACCCAATTTCTCCTAACATCAAAGGCTTGAAAAAATTTTGCCTTTCTTTTGTACTCTTAAACTATGACTAAATAACTTTCACTGTTAGATGAAATAGAAACCAATGGTATAACAAATACCTATAATACAACTATTAAGATGGATTAGTGACTCTCAATTATATACTGGGCTGAGTAATGCTGAGAAGTATGCATATTCGCAAGTCACCCATGAAATCAGTCCTCTTACCTATGATTCTAGCACAAAGGCCAGGTCATGGGTGGATTCATCTGTTCCTACCCCAGATGTGTGACATGATACTTTAATTTAAATTAATATTTATGGATCAAACTTTATAATGTTTTAATCAGCTTTTCTGATTACAAGTTGGTGGCAACCAACTTCTAAATCTTAAAGGCTTACATTTAATCTTTGCCTTGTATGGAAGCTATGGGTTGGCTGGTGTGATGATTCTGTTATGCTTGTCTTATTTCAGGACTCAAATTGAAAGAGAAGTCGGTGCTCATTTGGCACATGCCACTTTTCTGGTAGCAAGTGAAAGCCAGACACTGGGATGACCCACCATTCACATTGGACATTCTGTTTAGAGCCATTGTACATCATGTCTGCTGGATTCCAGTGGTTAAAGCAAGTCACATGGCCAAGTGTAGGACAGGGTAGTATACCCTGCCTACAATGAGGTAGCATGAATCACATGGCCTTGAGCATATGTATACCTCTGTTACACAGGAAGAGAGCAAAAAGTTGGAAATGACTTTCCACATGCATATACTAAATTATTTTGGGAACTCTTATAATTCCACATTGAATCACTGTGAATTGTGGTTTATCTTTTTCTGCCCTGAATATTGAGTCTTCTCGGATTTTGTAATTTACTACATTTTGTGGCTTTGAAGAAGCTGTGGTGGTTGCTGAACAACAAGAAGATACTTATTGGGCACATTAAGAACAGTAAAAATTCGTGAAAGCAAAAGGTGAGATTTCTATGCACAGTTCCAGCCAAACAGATTGGCACCAAGGTGTTTAGTTTCTTACAAAAGGGCTGAAATTTTCTGCATGCTTTGCTTAGGGACACTTTCTAGGCATTTTTAACATGAGGTCACAGGATTAGAATACCCCAGGGCGCAAGTGAACCTGTGCTCTTTGCAGTGGATTCCATTTGTGGTTTTGTTAGAAACCAAAGTACTTGAGCCAAGTAGGAGCATAGATAAAGTTTTTAACAGAAAATGTCTGAGGGATGTTGAGATGCATTGATTTGTTGATGAATGTACGTTACCTTTACCCAGATCCCTGATCATGAGATCTGCTTCTGGAAGTTAAGCAGTTGCAGTGGTCTTAAGAACTTAAACCCAAAGCTATAGTTTCTTGCTGTTTCCCCACTTCTCATCCCTCTGCTCTGTGTTCTATAATTCTTTATTTCCAAAATATTGATATTCTTGGAAGCTATACAATTACCCAAACAGAAACAATGTGAGTACAGCACTGAATGACACATCTGGCACACAGTAGGTGTCCACACAGAGGCTGCTAAATATGCTGCTACCATTATCTGTACAATACAGCAATGATCAGCTCTGATCTTCAGAATTTCTCATTTGTGAGTTATATTTGAACTCCTTGCTTTTGATGAAAAATTATGTAAATCCTTTTGTATACAATTTAGAGAATAAAATTTTACATATTTATACTGAGTGCTAACTGTGGACATGGTGATTATTTTCTCAAGCAAAGACTACAGGGAGATGTGAGCAATATTGTCCATAACCTCAGAAATTTACAGCCACTATGGTCACTTATTATTGAAGAGTTTATTTACTTTATGGTAATGGATGGAAAATTAAAGGATATATTATTTAAATAGGCCATATTTACCAGAAAGTCTTCAATAGTTGTCCTAGATATGCATTCTTTACTGGTAATGTTGTTCAATAAAATGGTGTATGCCCCACCCAAACACATACATGCAGGAGCAGGAATTTTTTTTTTTTTTTTTTGGCACAAGGGATTGAACCCAGGGGTGCTAAACTACTGAGCCACATCACCAGCACTTCTTATTTTTTATTTTGAGGCAGGGTCATGTATGTTGCTTAGGGTCTAACTAAGTTGCTGAGACTGGTTTTGAACTTGTGATTCCCCTGCCTTAGCCTCCCAAAGTGCTGGGATTACAAGTGTGTGCCGCTGCGCCTGACATGTGGTAACCTTTTAAGAAATCCAAGAACAACAAGCCATGTGCAATCTAAAAACCCCACCAAAGAGAGAATGCTTTCATCCATATTTAAAAAGCCCTGAGATCCATTTCTTTGGACTATTAAATTTCGCTGCTTATTATAAGCTTTAAGCTAGTGATGGTCACTAAAGTGTAGTTAAGAGCCTTGTTTCCATTTTCTCTTCCCTTAGCCCTCAGAAGTGAGACTCATCCTTTCATTTCCAACCAACTCTTTAATTTTAACCCCACTTCCATGGTTGTGCTTTTCTTGGGTGCTAACTTTGTTTTGTAAGAAGGCCAAATAAATATTAGAAAAGGGGCTTGTGTTTCTGGACAGATGAACATATAATTCTGCTAAGTCAGAAAATAATGTTGTTCTCAGGGTTCCAAGAACTTTTTTTTGGTAACCAATCTGAATTTAAAAAAAAAGAAAAATTAAAAAGATAGTTATTGAAAAGTCCAGGCAAGTAACTCTTCTTCCCTCCTCAGTTGTAGCAGCCATATTTGATATTGTTTTTGGCAGGGATACTTTAAAAAGGAATGGTTTTTACAGTTCTGTGAGCCTTCTGCAACATAAGCAATTTGGATTCCTGGAATCATTAAAAACTACCCATTTAACTGGAATAAAGTAAAAACTCCTTACCTTGCCTTTCTAAGCCCTTGGTGGCCTAACTCTCCTGTTCCTCTTTGCCTTCATCTCCTATCACATTCTTCTTGCTCATTGCATTTTAATTCTCTTGACACCTTCCTGCATGGACTTCCTGTTCTTAGGATTCTCTTTGCTTAAACTAAGTCATTGTTACTCCCTTTTGTGTGAGACCTTCTCTGGCCTTTCTAAATAGGTCTCTTAGACTGTTTTCTGCCTCATCACCATGTCCACCACTCATCAGTAGCACTTTACATTTTGATTATTGTGTGTTTGCCCGCCCTCCAAGTCCCCAGAGTAGGAAGGAATGTTTTTCTCTACATTCCTAGAATTTCAGGCAATGGTAGGTGCAACTAGCTGCTCAACAAATATTTGATCATTAAGTAAATGAATCAGTGAGTTAATAGGAAGGAGATGAGTTTCATATCTTTAAACACTGTCTCCATCTCTAAAATAAGGGAAAAGGACCTTAAAACAGAAAATTTGTTGTGCAACACAGACAGTAGAGCCAGGTCTCTATACTATCCAGTGATCTCTACTGTGTTCTGATGGTACCTTGAAAAAGGAGGATGGATTTTGGTCCACATCCCATCCTAGGTCTGTTTCCTCTGAAAATGTCCTGACCTGCTAACTGAGTGCCTCTGGAACTGGGCTTTTACTCTGTTACGTTAGATATTGTATTGTTTAAAAGTAAAAAAAAAAATCCTTTATAGAGTAAGAGCCAACAATGTGTTTTGATATAGATTTAGTTTTCGAGCAAGTGGTTGATTTAAAGGCTCAATCATATAATGTGGGAATAGAGAGATAGCAAATGAATATACTTGAATCACTCCCATATTTCTGTATAGTCTTTTGCAACTTAAGAAAACTGGATATTCAAAATCAAAAAGAAAAACTTCAGTTGAAGACTATCTTCAGTAGCAAGAACCCCTAGTAAATTTAGAATATATTTTGATATCTCAGGTTAGTTTGATTATGGAGGATCTTACACCTTGGAATTCTGTGATTCTATAAGATTCAGTTTTAGTAGCTTTGATTGATGGATGAGAAAGTAGATAAAATGCATATCACTTCTCAGAAGTTACATATGATCATTTTTATAACTGACCTCTCTATGAGAATGACTTCTTGGAATGCAAATGGATGTTTGATAGTGTCTTTGCACATAGACTGGCTATTTGACAGACATTGGTTGCCCAGAAGGAATAAACAGTACTTTTGCTTGCTTCTGACATTACCCAGATTTGTTTTTATAATTAAGAATTTTTATTTTTTAATTAATTATTTTACAGTAGAATGCATTTTGGCATACATAAATGGAGCACAACTTTGGATTTTTAAAAATCCTTTTCTAACTGGCTTGTATGCTAGAAGAGACTATGGACTACACAAATGGTGAATCTTAGGGATGCAGAGAATGTGTTGGTTTCACTTGTTGCGATAGGTGAGGTACTTAACCATGGGATGCAGTTCATTTCTGGTGGATGAAATTGAGAGAACCCTATGGAGGAACTTTTGAGAAAGGTTTATTCTCTCATAAGAGAGGGACTGAGACAGGGGAGTTTTTCTGTTCCTGAATGTTTTCTCTGTATGTGGTGTTTGGCACCTCTGCAAGCATCCAAGTATGTTAAGAGTAAGCAATCTAAGAACACATACCAGCACAATGAGAAAGGCAGACTGGACAGATGGATGGGAGGGAGTGGAGTGGAGTGTTTGTCTCTGTCATTGATTGCTAAACCTCTTGCCCCCAGGATGTATGTGAGAAACTGCTGTCCTCATTTAAGCTACTTTCAGAAGGGGGTTCTATTCATTATAGTTGAAAATATTTTAACAGGTATAGGTTGTCAAGTTAACTAAAGACATAGCAATGCTTAAATCCCAATTACAATCTCAAACCACTAAGCTCCACAGGGGAAAAGAACACTAAAATAACATATCTTAACGGTTTAAGCAGGTATGAATGCATAATATAGGAAAAATCAGCTAATATACAGACTGTCAACATTAACAGATGATAAATATTTTAAAAAATATTTATCACACATAGCTCAAAAAGGAAATTGAACCTGGTGTGGTGGTGCATGCCTGTAATTCCAGTGGCGCTGGAGGCTGAGGCAGGAGGATCTCTAGTTCAAAGCCAGCCTCAGCAAAAGCAAGGTGCTAAGCAACTCAGTGAGACCCTGTCTCTAAATAAAATACAAAATAGGGCTGCAGATGTGGCTCAATGGTCGAGTGCCCCTGAGTTCAATCCCCAGTACCAAAAAAAAAAAGAGATTAATTTAAATTTGTGTACTATGCTGCATTTTCCATAGTTTTTCTCGGCACCTGCAGAAAACAGGTGTTTTTAATCCTGAACAGAATGTATTGTTTTTGTCATTTTTATCTTTTGCTAGTGGGCATTTTTAGATACAACATAAAAATATTATAAATTCAACTTTTCTAGGAGAACTACCAACTCCCTGAACATTTATATTTCAGTGCCACTGACTACAAATCAGATTTTCCATCAGACTTTTATTCTTGAACTGTCGTTAGTATGAATGTTATCAGTATGAATTTACTTTGGGGTTAGAGTCTTCCCTAAATTGCTTACCTCTGTAGATTTCGCTTCCTTTTGCTAAAGGGGGATAAAAAACCTCACAATTTTTCCATTTCTCTCCCATGACTATTTTCTATTCAGCTTTCTCATTTCTTTTGAGTCAAATTAGGTAATTTATGTCTTTTCCAGAAATTATTTCATTCAGACTTAAAAATTTATTAGCTGTGTGATGTAAGTATTTTCTCTTATTTCAAATGCATTGCCTCATTGTCTGTTGTTAGATCATGTATTCTCATCATGGTAAGACAGCTAGAGATTTACTTACTTATTTAAAATATGACTTAAAGTGAAATATTAGAATATCAATGACACAGACTTTCACTTAAAATAGTATATTGAGAACTGTGATCTTCAATGCTTTTGTAAAGTAGAAATATTTACTTTTAAAATGATTAAAACATGTCTATCTTTCCTGACTCTTCATACTCCATGGGTCTAGAGTAATGCTTCTAAGTTGATGTTTAGGAAAACCTGGGTGCTGTTGACAGGTCTGTAGAGAAAAGCCACCCTACACAAATACATTGAAGATACAAAAATTGTTTTATTGTGTTGGTTGTGTTGTTTTTCCAGTTGTACTTTTCCTTTAGCACTTCTCAGAGTAATGAACGTGCGAATACGTACAGAGCAGTTTCATAACTGCTGTATGGAAATGGCTCACTGAACTCGATTAATATGCTTCATTTCCTCATAGCCACAGAGTCATTTTTTCAGTCTTCTATCACTTACCTGAAATATGGACATTTGATCGATGTATGCCCCCATAGAATATGAGCTCCCTGAGGATTGACCACCTTTAGTCCCTCAGTTCTGCCAAAATGCCTGTGAAGAAGAGTAAGAATTTAGGGGAATGAAAGAACATACCACATGCCAATGATTTAAACATCTTCATGCCAGCATTTGCCATGTTTATTGGGATAGAGGCTCCTTCTGTATTCTGATTTTCCAGTCTTTTGATTGAAGAAGTTCAACATGGAAAAAAAGGAAATATTTTTCCTGAAAGTGAATGGTCCTGTGGGATAGGTTTCTTCCAGGTCTACCAAAGAGAAGGAGAGAATGGAGGTGTTCCATTATGCAGTGGAGTAAGGTTTCTGGAAATTGATAGGGCTTGCAGAACTGCTTGAAAAGTATGGGTTGGCGTGGTGGTGGTTGGCTGGGAGGCAATGGCAGAAACTGCAAAACTTAGCATCAACTTTCAGATGCAGAGGCCATGAGATAGTCTCTCAGTAGCTTCAAGAGCATAATTCCACATGTATCATGTATAACACCACGATCATATGATACCATAATCATAGGGCTACAATGGGTAATTTTGACTAAGCTAACTCAGAGTTCCACGGCATGCAGTATGTATTTTGTTCATCTTTTGAACTTGGGCTTGAATTATGTTGGTTTTAACCCTGGTGTGGGTGAACCGGACCCATAGCTGAGCAGTGAACCTAGTATACAATCAAATTTTTGCATCACAATTTAACTTTATTCTTAAGTTTACAGTAACTCTTGAGACTTATTTAAACATTTCTTTTTAAACAACTTTCAGGGAAGGAAGACCTAAAATTGAAGAAGCAGCATAAAACTATGAATACGAAGGATTTTTTTTTTTTTTTGATGGAAATAACATCTAGGAGAAAGCCTGCAACCACTGAGAATATTTCTATATTCAAGAATTCTCAAAAATAATCTGTGGATTTCCAGAGGCCATTGCATCATATATTTTACATAGTGCTTTATAATTTAAAAATTGTATTTTGCATTTCTTATTTACTTGATCTTCATAACATTTTTGGGGGATGGGGCAAATATCAATTTGCTATATTCTTGGAAAGCAAAGTTTATGGCTTAAACTAGCCTGTGGTAGAGATTGCTGCTGCTCACTAAGATGCCCTCTTTTTGTGAGAACACCACTAGACCACATTCCCTACCTTCTTAGCCGTTTGATGTGGTGGTGGTTAATAGAATGTAATTGCAAAGACGGGGAAGTGAGTTTCACCTCCTGCTAAGGTTCTCTGTGCTCTGTCTCCCATCTCTTGGCTAAAGGCACAAGATCCATTGGAAGATACTGGGGAGTAGAGGCTTATAGAACCACTAAATGCAGGAATGGGAGGCTCCCTGGGACTTGCATTGGACTGTGTCATGTGTGGTGAATAAATACTATTGTGTCCAGTTACAAAGATGTGTTTGTTGATTATAGCAGATAGCCTTCTCTAATCCATAGTCTAATGTATTTCCATTATTGAATAGTCCCATCTGCATGAGTGAAAATCTTTTAGTTGTAAATTAGTGTGAGGCTGTTTGAGAGTCTAGAAAAGTGTGATAGGATCAAAAAGACAAAGGAGAGGAGTTTGAGTTTTCCAAAAAAAGATAATGAAATAATCCAGGAAGTAGATGTCCTTACTGCTGGGCCCATAGGGATGCTATGGAATGAAATAAATAGGAAGTAGGGGGAAAACACCATGATTACACACAAGCCAGTACATTCTGGGCATAAGGTAGGACTAACAGGAAGGAATAAAGTAGCATGAAGTTGCTCCGGGGTGAGGTTAGTATTAGATTGCAGAAGTATTTGATCACAGCAGTGAAAATGTGAAAGGAAGTCCTACCCAAGTTATTTTAAGTAAGCTGGCAAATACCAAGGTGGAAATTGTTTGGCCTCTTGGAATTTGGTCAAAAGATATAACCTCAAAGCACAATTTAGAATGCTGTTTGTACCAAAAGCATATTCAGGCAAAGTGCCTTCAAATTCAGTAGAATTTTTATGTAACATAGGTATCAAAAGACTTGTTAATTCAAAGACTTATGGAAATTCTGACCAAGGAGAACTTTGCTTATTTCTTTCTTTGCATGTTGCTGCTACTCCCTGTAGCCCTTGTTCAAAGCAGACATTACTAATTGTTAATAGCACTCTTCTATTTTATTCTTCTAGGAAAACAAGCCTTAGAAGGCTTTGAGTATGGCACTAAGAGCTTTGAGTCCTTCAGGAATAATTGCTGAGGCAGCAGAACATGGTGGGAAGGGTGAAAGCAGTACTAGTGGATACTCATGTGTTTGGATAAACTACCTCTTGAATCAATTTACTTTTTCCTTTTCTTAAGTTGTAGTTTGAGACAATCTTGAAAGTTACTTAGGGCCTTGTTAAATTGCTGAGGCTGGCCTTGAACTTGTACTTCTTCTACCTCAGCCTCTCCAGTCTCTGGGATTACAGGTATGCACCATTATGCTGACCTTTCCTCCTCTTTTTTTGAGTCCTGAGATCAAAGGAGATCAGTGGACACAGTATGTGGTAGTGGCTGTGAGGAATAATTGTGTCAAGAGTCATTTAATCATTCTCTTAAAATCTTTTCTTCCCCCTCATAGTTCACTCTGGACTCTTAATTAAAAGAGTAGTAGTAGTGTTCTTGTTCTCAAAGATTTACCTTTCCGAGATTCATTAATGTTTCCCTTGATGTGGGAAAAGAAAGGAAGAAACATCCCAGTGAAGCCCATTTCTCCACTTAATTATTAAGTTTGTTAAATATTCAGAGAGTAGATGAAAATTGTCACCTAAAAGAGAGGACTAGGTTTCACAGTGTAAATGCATATCAAAATGACATTTATTCTATAAAATTGTACAGTTCTTAATTCAAAAGAAATTAAGTAGTAAGTTATCAGTCTTTAAAATTCTGTGAAAAGAAACTTTGCTCAAAATTTTACCCATTAAACATTTATACATTTCTGGAATTTTCCCATATCCTCAACATTTTCTCCATACTATTTTGAATTACTATTTTTTTTCTTTTCTTTCCATCTTTTGCCTTTTTTTTTTTTTTTAACTTTCCTCTTTATCATTTTCTTGCTATCTTCTTTTGTATTTTAATATCACTTTTAGGCATTTTGTTCCACTTTTTGAGAAATAAATTGTGTTCTCTTGAATAAATTAGCTTTTGTTGATAAATTACTGAATTTATTTTTAGGTCAAAATATTTTAAAGAAGCAACTTATGCTAAGTCATGCATGTGAGAAAATAACCTAATAATTATTTTGTTATAGGAGGATTTAGGATTGCTAGGAGAAGATATTTTAAAGTTCTATCCAATTAAGTATTCCCTCTTCTCTCAATGTGTATAGAAACAATAATATTCCAAGAAGAAGGTGCCCAGGTGGGATGTTACATTCTGTGATTCCACAGCTTCCTCCAGCAATCATCAGGTAGCAAGAAATAAACTAATAGGGGCAGGGGAACGATTCCCTTCCCCAGAGGCATATATGGTAAATTTGTTTTCATCTTCCTGTTCAGAATTTGAGCTTTTTTTGTCCTCTAAAAAGCAGAATGACTGCCATGTAGAGCTAAATTCTCATTGCCATACTTCCATAGGGGAAAAGACAATTTGTAAAGATTGTTCTCAGGGTTAAATTAGGGGTTCACCCAACCTAATTTGGTCATCCCCATTATTCAGGAGGAGTAAGATAAAAATATTAATGAATCTATTTCAGTTCTAATGTATTATTTTGGAGAGGCTCCTTTCTGCTTGTATCTATTTCTTGTGCCCTGACTTACATTTGGAAGATCTTCAAATATATTCACATATACATTGATGGCAGTAATGATATGGATATGGGCATAGATGTTTAGAGAGGTAAATTTGTTGACCTGTGAGGGATTTTAGAAATTATTTGGCTAAATTTGTTCATAGTATGGATATGGAAACTGATACTGAATATAGTTCAATGCGTATTTCTTTTTAAAATATTTTTTTAGATGTTGATGGACCTTTATTTAATTCATTTATTTATATGCGGTGCTGAAAATTGAACCTAGTGCCTCACATATGCCAGGCAAATGCTCCACCACTGAGCCACAACTCTAGCCCCACTGCATATGTTTTAATACACGTCTCATAAACTCATTTAACCATGGATGGGTAACTTTGTATTCTGTAGGTAGAGTGTATCAATTGCAAAGGCTCATGTGATGTGAATAAGTAATCTGAAAAATTTGTTATAGCATCTTGATAACAGTAACAGCATCTGCACCAAAAATGACAACTATATATATATATACACACACACACACACACACACACACACACACACACACACACACACCCCCGATATATTTGATGTGCACTGGGTTCTATCCTCAAAGCTGTCAACACATATTTAATTGAAATGATGTATTTGAGGTATGGTTTAGTATCAGTTGAGGCTTACTCTAGGTGAGAAAATAAAACTGAAGCTTGAGAAGGAAAGACTAAACCAGAACCTGAACCTTGGGATCCAGAAGCTGTGGTCTTTGGCTCCTTTTTGGACTGGATTCTCTTAATGACCACAGCACAAGATAGTCCAGAGGAAGGACTAGACAGACCTGAGTCCAGGGCCCTTGCCACTCCATCTGACAGTGTTCAGCTTGTTTGTGTGTTCCAGTTGGTAGATACTTTAGTTTGGGCCTTTTCAGGGTGTACTTTGTCCTCATTCTACAAAAATGTTAAACAACAATATCCCTATATCTAAGTTTAAACATCTCCCTTCCTTTTTAAATATTTCTTAAATATCTGCTTTCCTTTTTAAATATTTCTTATAATTTCTTGCTGTACGGATATCATCTGATAATTTTGTTTACTTTCTAAAGCCTATAACTAAATAGCTTAGGGTATGTATCATCTGATCTTATTCATTTGTTGAGAACAGGGTTTAGAGGAATGTGGAGAATGAAGAAGAATAAAGGAAGGAGGGCCCCCATCTCACTTGCTTATGAAAACTCGATACATTATAGAACATCATTAATGTACTAGTTGAGACCAATTAAGTAGATTAGAACAATTATTTATGCTAATGAGATGTCATTTTTTAAAAAGCAAATCTCATTGTCATTATATAGTGGACTTTTTATTGTAATGAACAATTTTCTAGGCACCTGGAATTTCAGAGAATGGTAAAAATGATATATAGCTCTATTGCTTGTTTTTTTGATATTTTGAGAGATTATCTACTGGTAATCAGAGAGCAAAGAATCTGAACCCAGGCTGCTTGGTCCTTACATAACCTTATCATGTATCAGATGTTGACATTGATGTATATGATGTTTTTTTGGGGGGTGGGGTAGGGTGTCTAGTGCATAATGTGAAACTTACTATGAGAAAGGAGAGTAGTTGGGAAAGCTTTGAGTTTCCCATTTTACCTAAGGATCTCTTGTTTATTTCAGAATTCATTATTTGCCTTTTCCACATCCCACATATTTGCTTTGGATAGCAGTATCGTACCCCTAAATGTTAGTTTTATTGGTTAACATTAAAGAATTAGACAGAGACTCACAGAGCCCACCCTCCCACTTGACCTTGGCTGTGACTGCAGTCAGGGTAAACATTGTTGTGTGTTGATGTTGGCTCCCCTGGAGGAGCCTATCAAGTGCGGGAAGCCCCATGGACCATGTGGTTCCCATCACATACCTGGAACACATGCTCTGTGCTGTCCTTGCCCAACTTTCTTTAAAGGGCATTCATCTTGGTTTTCTTTTGAAAACAACATTTCTGTCAAAGATTTGAGATAGGCCATGACAAATTTTAATATAAGAAAATGGGAAACCTTGAAAGGAAGCACTTTAAAACCAAATGTAGAATAAGATTTTGTTTTCTGCCAGTTATACCGGATATTCTCTTAAACCTGTAAAATCTAAGGACTGAATTTGATTTAACAGCAATATATGGAATATTTTTGAGCAGAGCCCAGATTGCTGCATTCAGAATGTGTCCAGTGTCTTTTTTTTTTCCCTTTAGTATGGTATTGAAGTCCTCATAGGAGAACATTAATTGACTTTTCTTTCAATGAAGAGAGAGAAAAAATAATCTTACACAGGCTATTCTTTCCCAGAGGAAATTCTGTATCTTATATATTAGCTTCATAATAAAGTTAGAGTTTTGAAAATTTGAGTCAGTTGGTTGTCTTTTGTTTGGTTCTCTGTCTCAATAGAAGGTATAAACTTCTGAGAGCTAGCTTTCAACATTTGACCTAGGCCTTAGAGAGTTATTTCTCTATGCATCAAAACTTGAAATTGCTTTTCTTTTTAGGATGCATTTTCAATGTCACTTATAACATTGTATCTTCTTATCTTGCTGTTAGTTATGAGTGCTTGGTAGAGCTGAGTTCCTGAGCCTCTTCATCAGAATGACTGGCTCTGATACCATCTTTGTCAGTAACAACTAACATGAAAATTTTTGTCTCATTTGACTCTTCTTTCACTCATCTCTATTACAAAGTTAGCACCTACTTCATGAAAATTGTTGTAAAGATTGAAGTTATTCAACTAACAGATTTCAACTAACTTGGGCCCTTTCTGGTAAAAATTAGAATATATTTAATTCAATTCATCATGAAAAGGTTTTGTGTTGTGAACCTGAGCTTGGAGAATTTTCACCAAGCACAAATCCAACATGTGGGTTTTTAAACAAATTCAGACTCCAGATTAGCTGTGTTAAATCATGAATTCTTTTTTTAAAAATTTTTTTTAGTTCTAGTTGGGCACAATATCTTTTTCTTTAAATTTTTTATGTGGTGCTGAGGATCGAACCCAGTGTCTCACTCATGCGAGGCAAGCGCCCTACCACTGAGCCACAATCCCAGCCCCCAAATCATGAATTCTTGTGTGCATAATCTTTTTTGTCTTTCTTTTAATACTGGGGATTGAACCTGGGACTTTACAACCTAGATACATACGCCCCTAGCACTTTTTAAATTTTTCATTTTGAGACAGGGTTTTGCCAAGTTGCAGAGGGTCTCACTGAATTACTGAGGTTCACCTTGAACTTATGGTCTTCTTGCCTCAGTTTCCTGAGTCACTGGGATGAGAAATGTTCCTCACTGCACCCACTTCTCTATGTAATCTTGTACCTGTCCAACATTACATCAAAACTAATTGGTTTCAAGTTCATAGGGTTGAAACAATGTGATGCCTTAACGATCTCTCACCATCTTGCTCTTTTTGGTTGTGGATGAAATGGGGTTATATTGCACAGTGTACACTGAACTTGATTAAGAAGTTCAAGTATTGTAGATGTTTTGATAGTGTTTGCTTGCTTTCAAAAGACTACTGTTTCTGTTGGGAGAGTCCCTTAGCATTCAAATGAGGACACTTGTTTTTGAACATCTCCCCAAGAGCCTGACTGGCCAGATGTTTCTCAAAATGAGCAGCTGAAAACAATGGAAACTAGGATTTAAAAGAAAACAGTCTAGTCTGGCTTGAGTCTTTTATTTTTAAAGACATAATAAAGGGACCATGGTGCTCCTTTGGCATTTTATTGAAAAAACAAAAAGCACCATATGTTAAGGTACTGTTATGGAGAAGATATCCATCTGAAAATGCAGAGATGATTAGATTTGGTTCATTTCGTTGGTCTGTTCCTCTGGTGTGGCCATGCCATCACAGACATTCTCAAATACCTCTGATTCCCTGTGGTGCTCCTTGTTGTTAGTTCCATCCTTATTTATACAACCCACCATTCAGTTTAAAATGGGCCATTTATGGTACAAATCAGCCCAGCCAGTTGATTGATATTATATTAAACCAAAATGTTGGCTTGATTCCAGTTGTTCTTGGTATGTCTGCTGTCTTGATATAGACATCACACCCAGTCTGTTTTATAAGCAGAGTTTGCCCACAGGAGTTCTGGATCCCCAACAAAATGGAATCATTGTTGCTGTGTGTATTTTAAGCTCTTGGCTGTCAGTTTTGTTCATGAAACCTTCAAACATAGTTCCTCCCTCCCCCAAAATTTTAACAGTATTTGTAAAGGAAGGCTGTTGGTCCATTGGGCCTGCCTATATCTCTTCTCATTCCAAATATAATGCACCTTCTTTTATGCTTTCTATGTTTATGCACTTCTTTGTGGAGGCCTTTTTGTTTCCTTTTAGGGATGATTCCTTTTCATCTTTTGTCTTTGTTTTCATTCATTGCCAAAGAAAATCTTTCTCTTGATGAGTCCAGAATATGAGGATGGCTTTTTTATAAGCTCCATCCATTGGAATAACAATGTATTGCTTTTGCCCTTGAAAGTAACAGGACAAAACACAAAAGGCCCATACCCTGAGGCACACATAGCCTATCCCCAGAGGAGCATCATTAGAGGTGCAGAAATTCTGAACAACCTTGGACTGGCAAAATTGGATCACTTTTTCTCTCTAGGATTGTGAAGTTTGTGAATATTCTCTGAGGACATGCATATTAATCATATACCCACAGAGCAGTAAAATTCTTTGAATGAAAACATTCATTGTGAAATAAATGAATGTAATTATAATTCATAGGAGCACTTTTGTCAAAGTGCAATTTGTAACCCTTAAAATCAAAACACAGTAGGGACCTTCATATTGTTCCAAATAAATGTCTTCTTCCTAAATAGTTTTGATTAATCAACTTTAACATAAACTCCCTTTTTCTTATAATACTTTGCTTCAACACGTTTAGAAATTACTATAATTTAGGCTTAGTCTGCAATCATATGATTTAGTGTCTTTGAGGTTAGTTGAAAAGGGAGAAATGAATGAAGATAGTCTTAGAACCCAGTGCTCTAGCTGGAATTTTAAATTTCATGATTTCTACTGTATTGTGGATTTTCAGGATGAGGCAGTGAAGAAGGGAGATCATGGGCTTTGTGGTAGGAACTGGTTCACCTCTCAGCTGTGTGACATTGAATGGGCTATGAACTCTTGGAGCACAGCTCTCCTCTGTGAAATGACTTGCCAAGTGGTTGTGATGAGTATTGATTATATACAAAATGTTTTTTTTCCTGCAAAAAATGGAGTTTGTTGGCAATTAATGCAGCTCATGGGGACTGTTCCACTCACAGTAAGCGTGGAACACAGTATACAAACATGGTTTAAAACCTGTTGTAGCTACAGATTCTATAGGCTTGGAAGACCCTAAAGGGGCTAGATGGACTCGGCTGAAGCCTCACTTTTTTACATGTGGCCTAGTTGATGCAGGAAAGTTTTGAACATCTAGGGGCTGGTATATTTGATCTTCTGACATCTCTCTATATGTGCCCTATGAGTTCTTTCCACCATGGCAGTTTCAGAGTAATTAGAACTCTTATATCTGGGCTCAGGATTCTGAAAGTATGCTCTAGTGGGTGGAAAAAGAGGGAAGATGGGCGAGGGGAAATTGCCAGAAGGGTAGCTGAACTTAGCCTCTGAAGTCACGTAGCATTGCTTCTAGCATAGGCTATTGGCCAGAGCTGCAGTAATCCCTCCAAATACAAGAGAAGGGAACAGACTCATCACCACTGCTGGGAGGAATGCTTATGGGATGAGATAGCTGTATCTTCATAAAATGTAATCTGCTGCAAGAATATTGTGTAGGTCAAGAATTTTATTTTTCATCTTTTCTCCTGCTCCTCTGCTTTCTTCCCCTGTTCCTCCATCACCTTCCCCCCTCCTTCCCTTCTCTTCCTTCTTCATTTTTTTTTTTCCATATGTGGAAGATTTTCTAGGAGACACGTTGGAGCTAAATCAGAGGCATATTCATGCCAGGCTGAAGAAAGTGAGCTGTTTTGCAGGCAATGGATGTCCTCTGGAATTTTCTATATGTAGGGGTGTATGTGTGCATACGTATGCTCACCTATACATATATGTGGAATTTTCTTTTTTCAGAAAAGAATGACTCCATGGAAAAGATGCTTTTTGAAGCTATTTCTCAAAGAAACTTACTTTATAGGAAGATTAGGTACTTATAGGAAGAGTAGGTCTCCTATTCTTCCTGTGTGCCTAAAATTTGGATTTTACACCTGATAGTCAAATTATAGATATAATGTATGGTTTGAGTAGAACTGAAGATAATTCCATTATAGAGACACTATAATATATACAGAAATATAGCTGCTTTTATGATACCCAAGAGTGATGTGCCATCTTGAACCAGACCCACCTATTCTTCCAAGCTTGCTGTTCTTTCTTTATATTCTACTTATAAAAATTAACATGGAAAATCATGTAGACCTATTGAAGTCATGATTTGAAATGCTGCTGAAATCATGATGAAAACTCATCTCTTCAGAATCCAGGTTTAAACATCTTTACACACTTTATTTAAGACCTGAAAGTCACAGTCCTGAATGCTAAAAACAAACTTGCTAAAATTAGCAACAGGGAAACTCTTGCCTTTGGAAAAAACAAACAGCAACAACCCATAATAGGCCTAAGTGAGAGGAATTACAGTAAGGAATGTTCCTTGCACTTAAAGAAGGGTCAGAAATTAGAAAAGAAAACATCTAATTTGTTTTAGGACATCTCTGAAATTTAGTGGGAAGTACTCAGGCAGAGCTATCTCATTTTATTTTCCTCAAATGTGATGCTCTGTCCAATGTTTTAATAAGGGAAGAGCTTTACAAACCAGCTGCTATGATTAGGATAGCATCTTCTCTTAACTATTGACAGAGAAATCTCCACAGGTATAAGTTAAGGGGAGAAAATTGTGTTAATTATTTAAAGCCTGAGTTCAGGCATCCTCCTGTGATCCCCTATTGTTAGTTTTTGTTTGTCATGCTAAGAGTGCATATCCCAGCAGGAGTCAGTCTCATTGAAGGGGCTTTAATAAATAAATTTACATTCTGACTTGGTCTTCTCTAGTGTTAAAACACTATTTGGTGTTTGCCTAATGCATAATGCATTTTTATAGTGTTTTGATGAGCTGCATACATTCTGCACATTGTTGTGGCCAGCTTGTACTAAGTGACAAATGTGCCCTTTGCTGTTTTGCTGTCCCAGTGAATATGATACCTACATGTTATGCTCATAAATGTCGGCTAGGAAGTGGTGACATGTTTATCCTTCAGTATTTTTTTTAATATCCTTGCCTGTTTTATGGAAAATGTTCTCAGAGCTTTTTGGGGGTCATAGTTCATCTTGTCTGCAGTGGCCAGTTAGTTATCCAACACTTTTAAAAAAGCTCAAACACTGCACTGGATTCCAAGTATAGAATAAAACAATAGGTATTATGCATTTTAAATGAAGAAGGTGATCACTGAGCAACTATCATTGTTTTTCTATTCAACATTTTTCTAGAACAGTAATGACAGTGGATAAATGAATATAAATGTAAAGATAAAGATTTTAAATTCATCTTTAAAATAATGTCTACAATGGGATGTTTCTAAAAAAGCAAACTTAACCATGGCCTGTGTACATGCTTGAGGGTTGGGAGTCTTTAAAGTTTAGTAGCTGCAATACTTCTCAAGCCTATGTGCATTAATTAGCAAGTATGCTTTTTAAGAAAAAAATATGTCAGTGTGTTTAGTGTGGTTATGGGGCTTTACCATTACCTGAAACTTAAATCCTTACACCTAAGAGTTCCTCTACATTCCATGTTTGTGTCTGTGGATGATAGATCAGGGAAACCAAGGAAATGTAGGCATGAGGAATGATTGGGAATTAAGGACCTCAGTAGAGGTCTATGGGCTTAACACACAGGGCACCTGAGGAGACTAGCAAAGTCAGAAGATGGGTGGAGGAAGGAGAGGAGAAATATCCCCCTCAAAAAAGGAGGGGGACGTGTTCTTTCTCCTTTTCCCTATCCTCCATGGCGCTGCTGCTGCTTCCTCAGTGTTTCCTCATTGAGGGCTCTGAAACTCAAGTCAGTCCTGGGAGGCCAATAATTCAACCACATGATGGGTTTATAAAACTTTGGTGGGCTATCCTGGGAATATGTGACATTGTTTCCATGAAAAATTTTGTTCTGAATGGCAAACAACGTATTTGCAAATAGATGTATGCCGTGATTTGTTCCGGCAATAAAAAAGATATACAAGTGTGTGTGTGTGTGTACATTTTTAGGTGAATATATAAAACACCATATTTAGCCAGATAGTATAAATGTAGATATATCTCTACACAGTATTGTAGAGATACATACATATTATATATGTGTATATACTCAATATGAATATGATAGAAGTAATTGCTGATGAATTTAATAGCAATAGCAATTTTGCATAAAAAATTGCTGTTGAATTTAGTAGATTGTGAAATTATGTGGGCATTGAATTTGCAATTGCATATGTCTAGAGAGGTGGTAGCCACCAGTGATGTGAGGCAGGGATCCGTAGGGGAGGAGAGACATAGAGGAGCTGAGTAAGAGTATATCCTGGGAGTTGTGGTTCTTCCTTCTTTGAGGGAAAAAAGGAAAGCAAGAAATGTAATTAAAATTGTAGATACTTGTTTCCTGAGGTGTATTTTAATTGGCTTTGGAGGAGAGGCAGGTAGTATAATTGAAGACCATGGATTCTTTTCAACGTTGGTTTTTCAGTGTTTGCTCTTTAAGCTGCTGACAGCTTTTGGCCATTTTCTTTTAACTTCTTTATTTTGCCTTTGATTAAGTTGATTTTGTAACACATATAACATTCTAATTATGCAAAGGAAATAAAAGTCATCTTATTTAATATATAGCATAAGATTTATAAGTAACATTTCAGTATTACATTTAATCTCATTATGGTAGTGGATTCCATTAAGTGTTAGAATGAGATTAATTTACTTCCTTGTCAGTTGATCTTTTCTTCAATGATAGGTAGTATAAAATGTAAGATATTGGTACTTAGAATTAGTACATTTATGAGTTTGAGACCCTTTTATTAAATTATAAGCTATAAAATGCACATATTCTGTTTGTTCAGCATAAATGACTGAAACCTCTCTATACAAGAAGCTGCATTGACTGTGGTAGAAGGTGAGCTGTGCGGGTAGGAGCACACAGCATGTGGAGAACAAAACCTTCTTTGCAGTGATCTTAATCCTGGCTTGGGAAGGAACATCATACCATTATTTTAATCTCGTTGAATCTCGGTATCGATCACAAATATTTATTTCTTAAACCATATGCATTTTTTCAAAATATTTTTTTAGTTGTAGATGGACACAATATCTTTATTTTTATGTGGTGCTGAGGATCAAACCCAGTGCCTCATGCATGTGAGGCACGCGCTCTACCATTGAGCTACAATCCCAGCCCCAACCATATACATTTTTCACTAACATAATTGGTGAGGCTTTTAACAGAAAAAATAGCATTTTGAAAGCAATATTGGCTCAGGAGTTGAAGGCATTCTATACTATGGGACATTGTTTCATATGTAAAATTGTGGTTTCATATATACCCTGCTTCAGCTATGGGCCAGCCTTACTGAAGTCATTCCTTTAAAAAGCAGAGATGATCACAAGGAGTGAGAAGTGGCCATCAGAATTCATGTGTTTTTCTTATTATTGTGGGAAAGTTTAGGAATTTTGAAGCACTTTTAGACATAGGACTTTCAGAAAACTATTTAAATTATTTTAAATACCTCAATTTCCAGATCAGAAATCATGTCAATAGACTGATTTGCTGAAACTACATGAATTAATGAACAAACTATATTGAAGTTCTGCTATGTTAGTAGATATAGGATGAAAATTTATTGCTTTAGGATTCCTAGAAATTCAGTAGGAAGCAGCTTTGGTTTATACCATCTAAAGACAGAATCTAAAAACCTATTAGAAGGCTGTTGAGAATAAGAATTGCTACTGCTGTGCTACCATCTTCCATTTTCTAACATATCAATTTCCACTCTAACTGTGTATGTGCTTCCAGCGAGGTCCTGAGTTTACCTCAGATGTTCCTGAGATTGTTTTCTGATGTGTATTGTAACATGAGTTGCTCTTTTTTTAAAGATAGCCTCGTTAATGCATATTTGTATGCATTTTGTTCTTTATTCCCAAGCATTTTCTTTTAAGTTGTGTAAATTATCCTTGCTACTGCTAGACCTCACTTTAGCTCATCCTTTAGAGCATTGGCTCCAAACCATGTTACCAATTTCATTTTTGTTGAAATGGGTATAAATGTGCTGTGTAGTTTCATGTATCTATGAGTATATGCATAACAGTTTGACACAGAACAATCTTCTGCCAAACCACTGGACAATACATAATACCTTTCAAAACAATTTGTCTGGAAAGGGAGTTGGGCGATTGGGTTGATAATTGTACTCATTTTTACTTCTAGGATATCATCGTATATAAAGTAAACATGGACCAAAGTACTGTATCCACTTTATGATTGAAAAGTATTGGTAGGAAAACTTGGCAGAGCTTTCTTTTGTCCTTTTTGAACTTGGACTCTTGAACCAGAGAGAATATGATTCATGAAGAAATTAGGGGACACAACTTTTCCCATCTCTTCACATTATGCCAAAAGAATTTTTTTAAAAAATTTCCTTAAAAAGAACAAACTACACAACAAAAATACAAGTTTGATGGGATGGATGTTAACTTGTGGCAAACTCGTTTTGAAAGTCAGTTGACATTTAACTGGAGTCAGTTGACTCCAGAACAATCAAGGAGTGCCAGGGTCCTAAGGACAGTCAGGGTGGCCTAGAGCATGAGTGTGAAATGACAAGTTTGATTTGTCTGTGTTATCTTTCATCTATTTTCTCTACCAAAAAAGCCAATTTCTGAATGTTTAGTGCATTCAAAACTTTCAGAAACGTATATAACTACAATTTTGAATTGCCATTTAAATTTTTGCCCATTTTATTTTCACACTTCACTGTTGGGTTTCTAAGCTGTCACACAGAGAAGCTGTCAGTAGAGACAGCAAGAAAGAGACACATGTGGCCTGCAGGCCTGCACCCGCAAAGAGCTTGGAGACCACTGGAGGCTCAAATACAAAAGGCACTGAGACCCCCAACGGATCAAAATAGCTGCCTCTGCTTTTCTCTCCCCGTGAATCATCAATCTTACAACTAAATAAATGATTTTGTACTTTTGTGGATGCTGTCCCTATTGCCTCTGCTGTCAGGGTCTGTTAATAATTTAGGGATTATTACAAAATGTCATGGGGAAGTCCGACATTTTGGAATAGGAATTGTAACTGACGTCCTACTCTATGCCTCCTGGTTTCTGAGAACTGTGGCAACCACATTTGGACTGTTGGGACTCCCAGGTTCAAAATTATGAGATGGAACATGAAAATAATTTTTGTTGTAATTGTTTAATTTTATATTAACAAGCAATATCCTTACGTATATGAACCATGCAAAAATGCCGTTTGATCATATCTTTGTCCATTTTGGAACTTGTCCCCAGTATTTACAATTTACAATTTTTTCACTCAAAAACATTATTCAAATTTTTAAAATTCAAGTATATTTCAAGTACCTACTTTGTGCAAAGAACTGTTCTTTTTTAATCCAAAAAATAATTTTAAGCTATTCTAATGTTGATAACTTTTAGTAGGAGTGTTTGATAAAGAAGCCAAAAACTGCAATGGAGTAGTCAGCTCCTTAAGATAGGATCAGGAGTGATGGGAAGGAAATCCAGAAGAAAGCATCTTTTGGTCCTAGAGGCTTCTGGAACTCAAGAGAGGAGGCCTAAAGAAAATTCTGAACGAGAGCTAGACAGATATCTGAAGATCACCATGCCAGGCAACAGTCCTAATACACACAGAAGTACTAGGAAGAATGATATTTCTTCAGGGACCTGGAGATATTTGCTGTGGTTGGTATGTGGGAAGCAATTTGGAGAAAAATGTGACAGATAGGGCTCTGATACAGAACATTGTCTGTTAGGTTTTGAGAAATGAATTTTTTTCCTAAAATTTTGGGGCTTGGGGCATATTGTAGTATGTTTTATAGGGTAGTTATGGTGGGGTATTCATTTTAGAAAAAAATTTACTCTGGTGAAGGAAAGATTAGGGATGCTACTATAAATAAGATAGAAAGCCACTAAAATTTTCCAGAGCATATAAGACAAGGGTGAACCAGGATGGGGGCAGTAGGAGTAGAGAAAAAGTGATGGTTCTAAAATCTAAATGCTGAAGGTGGCATGAGATGATACCTGTAAAAGCAGGGTGCCTGGAGTGTAGTGATGGTGTTGACGGAGCTACCGGGCTTCATTATTTCTGGATGGGAATGGGAGGTAGTGAGTACAACGGAAGGAACAAGAATGACTGTTGTATTTGGTAGAGTAGAGTAAGGGGATGACATAAAGAAATAAAGGAATACACAGATTTGGGAGGGGAAAGAGTGGGGTTTTCATGTGAGGGAATACTGACTTTTGAAGCATAGCCACTGATAATAAATATGTAATATGCATGATAATCTAGTGAACACTCACTATAAGGAAGATGTGTATTAAAACTTATCTCAATTTCAAAGCAATACCATAACGGGACATGGTGGCACATATCTGTAATTGCAGGGACATGAGAGGCTGAAGCAGGAAGATTGCAAGTTCAGGGCCAGCCTCAGCAACTTATGAGGCCCTAAGCAACTTAACAAGACCTTACCTCAAAATAAAAAGGGCTGGGGTTGTGGCTCAGAGATTAAGTGGTCCTGGGTTCAATCCCTGCCCTCATACCCACCAAAAAAGAGCCCACGTAGGTAAGCACTATCGCATGATGCTTCCAATAAATTAAATGCATAGGATATTCATTTGATTTTTTTTTTGTGTGTGTTAGTGCTTAAAGGAGGCTGTTGACATGTTTATTGGCTGTAGAGAAAAATTTAAGAAAAGGAAAAAAAGCTGTGCCTTGGTTATTTTGCTTGTCATTTCCAAAACTTACAGTGCATTGGAGATTAAATGCTATTTGACAGCATCCCCATTTATAGTAAAGCTCAGAAGTAGGGGGTCTGGGCTAGTTTACTGAAGAAAGCAAAGAAATCTTGGAAAATAGTGAAGTATAGCTCATTTTGAAATGGACTGCAACCTTGTGAAATGGGAAGCATTATTTTTCATCTCTGAATGTACCTTAATCATAATGTAGCCCAGGGGAGCCAAACATTTTATATGTTTTAACAAGCTAAGTGATTTTATAAAAGTGCTGTTAGAAGGATTTATTTTAATTGGACATTGAGACATACTGGTCTTAAATCATAGCTAGTGTTCTACTTGGAGGTCTGTTCCAGGTTTACTTTCATAAGGTAGCAGAACTAATTCTTTTTTTCATCAAATAATACTCAGAATAAGAATTTTACTTGTTTTTGCTTATGTTAACTTCAGGCTTCAGCACTTAAATGGCATATTCAAAATATTTTTAGGGTGTGTGAGATTGAATGTTATTTCCATTTTATATTTTTCACATTTACTCTATCTTAGCTCCATCAATAGGAGGCACTGAAAAGAATCATTTGCTGTGTAGCAGTGGATCTCTACCTTTCAGGGAAGTTATTTTCCAGGGAATATTTGGCAATGTTTGGGGACATTTTTGGTTATCACAACTAGGAGTGGGGTGTGCTACTAGAATCGAGTGGGCAGTTCCATAGATGCTGCTAAACATCCTACAATGCAAAAGACAATGCCCTACTATAAAAATTTATAAATCGCAAATATCAGTTATGCCAAGATCAAGAAACACCACTTTAGTGCAGTATACTATTGCACTATTGTTAAATAGCAGCTAAAAAAAATATACTGATGTTGCCTGGCATTCAGGATGATACAGTAGGTATAAGAGGAAAGAAAATAGAGGGATAAGTGAAAATATGGAGAGAGGAAACTTAAGTGAGCTATGGAAGGAGAATTAAAATGGATAGAAGGAAGAGGTGGTGGTGTCTAGAAGATTTAAAGGAGAGTGAATAATTGACAGTTGCAAGGTCTGTATTTGCTTTTATATTAAGAAAAATACATGTTATTGCTGTTATTATTAATAATTTGTAGAGCATGAAAAATGTGTTAAGTGCAGTGCAGAATATAGACTCGGTTACCACCCAGAGGGTTTTGAGCTTATAATTAGGCAGATGGAGCAGACTCAAGCTTAGGATGAGAGAAGTAGGTGACAGTATGAGAAAGAGGTCACAACTGCTCCAAGCCTGATTTCATTTGGTTTTTACTTACATTTCAGTTAACCTTTAATTATGTGTGGGTGTATGTGTGTCTGTATGTGTTTAATGGAGGCAGCCACTGTGTACCACAGAGAAAAAGGCTCAAGAAACGATTTGGTACTACCAAAGAGAAAAAACTTAATGATACCAGCTGATATGAATTAGCTTAAAATAATCATATGATGTATAAAGAAATCTTTTTTTTGGTACGGGAATTGAACTCAGGGGCACTTGACCACTGAGCCACATCCCTAACTCAGACAGACTTTCACTGAGTTGTGTAGCCCTTCACTTTCGCTGAGGCTGGCTTTGAACAAGAAATCTTAACAGGAAATAAATATCAAATATTTTATAAAATACATAAGTTTTATGTGTTTAATCAACTCAAGAAATAGATGGGAGAGTTTTGATTCTTTTCCATATGAATTGTCCAATTATATTCATTTGCTCTTTGTTCTTAATTGGCAGATTTAGAATAGAAAGATTTAAGAGGATTTAGAACTGTGAAAACACACACACACACATACACACAGGAACAAAATTTAAGTGTCAGAAAATGAAGGTATGTTCCATTTGTCTTGCTAACTGTGGATATCATATTTAAATACATAAGTGAAAATTCCAGTACAGTTTGGCATTTTAATACATTCATCTGAAAGGGATACTGTTTTAGGGACAGAGGGTCATGTTCTCCTATTTGTGAAATAGTACTTTCCTAAGAATATTTCATAACTAAAATCTTGTTTACTAGAATAATTACTTAATTTCTAAGTTTACATAGTTTTGAATTAGAAAAACATTTTTTTGTAGTTGTAGATGGACAGCATACCTTTATTTTATTTGTTAGGTGGTGCTCAGGGTTGAAACCAGTGCCTTACACATGCTAGGCAAGCACTCTGCCACTGGGCCCCAGCCCCAGCCTTAGTTTTGAATTTTTTAAGAAGTAAAATAAATAATGAGTGGTTGCAAGAAGAGTTAAATTTGTATTATAAGGTACCACATCATGTCATTATCAATATGTAAGATCCTGTTGAACCCTAATAAAGCATGAAAGATAACAATTAGACAAAGATGAAGAGTTGAAATGGAACTTTTAGTCAATGTGTTTTGCTAATAGGTAATAGTATCAAATTTCTTGGGAAAATTAATGTCTGACTCAGGTGACTTCTGTTTAATTTTGCATCTGGTATCCTATGATGAAAGCACATTTGCATAAACTACTTGAATCTCATTCTGTTTAATTAGAGATTCTGCACTAATTATTTTCCTGCCTCAGTGAAGAAATGGATGTGAGATGGTCTAGCTCCAAGTTAAACCAAAAAGATTACATTGAAGGGTACTTTGGTATTAGATTGGTTAAAATTGTCATGAATATGGTAGAAAGCAGGTAGAAAGATGGTTATTTACAAGCAGGAGGGGATGATTCTAAATGATAATTTAGTTTGGATTAACTTTTGTGACACTTTGTTCCTGTGAATGCTTATGTACTTGTATTGATATCAGTGGTGTGTGCTTGCTTGTGCTTCGCTTCTGTTTAGGTTTATGCTCCTTTAAATGTACTGTTTTAGATTAGTGGAAATGAATGTTTCCATGTTGAATGCAGGAATTTCTCTCCCATACACAATAATTGGCCAAGTACTGTTTGAAAAAGTGAACTTTAGAACTTATTGCTATAATTTTCTTGGATCCATTTCCAAACTGTTTTGCAGTGTTCTCTCTCTTGGACAAACTATCATTCCATTGTTTCTTTTAATGTAAATGATACACTTTGTTACCATTTTTGACATTCACCTATTCAGAAGCACCTTTTTAAGACTTGCTCATTTATATACCATCTGCACTTTTTACTTTTTAATTCATCTAGCAAAAATAGTCTTGGGATGTTAACCCTACATACATATTTTAAAATTTAGAAGTACCATTTTTCAGCAAATTGTTAAGATTGGGGGTATTTATTTAGAATGCATTTATTTATTATTTCATCCTTATTTAATTTTACTTTGTTTTTAATCAAATACTCTCCAACTATTTCAGTACAGGTAGAACTGGAATTTATACATGTACATATATATGTGTATACACATACATATATACA